>BQNB010008998.1:0-25407 GCA_026074375.1 Tanacetum coccineum
CAATGTCAAAATACACTTGTTGAACACCATAAAGTTCACAAGTTGTAGCAAAGAGTCCTACGCATTATCCTTGAGATCTTTGGTTCGGCAAATAGTATACGTATATAATATACTACTAGGCAAATCAATGATAAAAAGATTCCGGAAGAGATATTCCCGGGTCGTATGTCCCAACGAGGCTGCAATTGAAATTTATCCTGGTTTGATGAGAACTTGAATGATGGAGAAACTGATATGATTATAACTAAAATTAATTAAATAAAATCTAATTTAATCTACGGGAAACAAGTATAGGAAATGGGGATCTTAAAAACTACGGGATACAAAATTAGTTATAAGGAAATCCTAAAATTAAATTTATACTAAAATACGGGGAACAGAAATAGGTATCGGGAACCCTAAATACTAAAAATTTAGAAAATAAATGCTAAATTAAATTAAAAATCAAAATTAAATTCTAATTAACTTAACTTGAAAAATAAAGAAAACTAGAACTAAAACGGAGGTCGTTTGAATGCTAAACGAAAAGAAACGGTAAAACGTACCCGGTAAAAACGGGTCTAAAACTGAAATTTAAGAAAATACAGCCTATACAAATTTATATTTTCTAGACACAAATGACAAAAAAAAATTTTATAAAAAAGAAAATATATTTTTTTATTAATTTGTTGATTTTTTAATGAATTTGCTAAGATTAAAAACTAATTATAACTAATTAATATAAAAAGTCAGAAATAAACTATAAAAAATCTAAAAAAAATCAAATTAAATAAAAGAAAAAGTTAACAAATCTAAAAATATAAAATGCCCAAATGTTCTAGATTTTACTAAAAAGTAATTAAACTAATTAAATTTTAAAACCTAATTTAAAATTAATTAAATTAAATAAACTAACTAAAGTTAACTTTGGGACTAACAGTGAAAAGGACTGAAAGGACAAACGAGGTAACAGCAAACTGACAAGGGGGATTAACAAAGTTAACTAGCAAAGAGAAAGTTACACAAACAGTCCCTGAGTTGGACCCCGATTACAAGGTGGGTCCAACAGCTTATTAGGCAAAACTTAAAAAAGCAATGTTGTAATGGGCTTAAGCTTACATTTTCCTATAAAAGAGCACAAGAGCTGGAAAAAGCTCTTAAATAACCATAATAATGTAGCTTTTTGACTGCAAAGCTAAAAGAAGCTTAACAGCTATCTAGCTTTCTTTTTGGAATTTAAGACTAGCAAAAAAAGCTAGAATAAGCTAGTGGATAAGTCACTAGCTAAGGGTGTCCATAATAAGCTAAGGTCACTAAATAAGCCCTAAAATTTAAGCTAAACAGAAACAAGCTATGTCTAACATTTATATAAAAAAAGAAGAAAAGTGGAACTTTTGAGCTTAATAAGCTGACTAAAAAGCTAACTAAAGAAATAAAGCTGCTAACCCTAATAAGCCTACCTATAAAGCTATGTTAAAAAGCAATAAAAACCTAAGCTTAGTATTAAATAAGCAGAAATATGGGGCTTAAAACCTGGTGCTCAGCAACCATGTGAGTTAAGCAGTGAACAAAGGGTTTAGAGCTTATTGAAATAAGTGTCATATGATCTTTTCAGCCACAACAAAACCACAAACTGATAACAAGGGGGTGTAAAAGAGCTTATTTCAAAGTTTTTGGGGCTTAAGGCTTATTAAAAGCTGCTGAAGCACTGGGGCTTAAAATTGGCTATTTTCAAAATCACACATGCACACATACTCTTGACTTGTATTGTCAAACCAAAGACAGAACAAAAGGGTTTTTAAAAAGGGCTAGTAACACAACAAAGAGCACAACAAGCATCAAAGTGCGTAAGCGCTTATCAGCTTGAGCACTAAGCTCAAGTTTACTTATTCAAATTTTAGACAGAAAAATTAGAGGGGGTTCTAAAACCTTATTTTAACAAAAAATTATGATAAAACTTGGCCTAATAAAGCCCACACACTCAGCCAAAGATGGCTGAGTGTGTTTGACCCATGGTTAACCCCAAATGACCCATTTTGCAGCAATGCCAAACACCCCCTTATTTAATAAAAACGAATTTTTTTAACTGAGTTTGGTGAAATAAGGCAGAGATAAGGGCTAGAAGTGGATTTATATAACTTTTAACATATGTTTAATCAATTTAAACAGAATTAAGCTACTTAAATGATGCTTGAAATTTTGACAATTGGAATAACACAAGAAAATTCTTAACTTTGATTAAAACTGAAAGATTACAACATAAAGCTTTAAAAACAACTGAGTACACTTAAAAGATTAAAAGAAAAGACTTGGAATTGAAAATTAAGCTAAAACATAAAAATTGGTGTGTTTGTAGTCGGCTTGCTCTTGGCTCTTTTATACTAGCTCAAAGCCCTTGGGCTGTGTTTGTTGCGAGTGTAGAAAGGCTCAGCACATAATTCCCAGCCTTTGGATCACATTACAACTCATCTCAACCATTGAAGGGGGCTCGGGTTGTGTGAATTTGGCAGGGAAGGGGTTATAGGGGCACTAGGTTTGTGGGAAGTGGTGAGAGTGAGCTGTGGAGTACTTGGGAGGTGGTTTGGGTAGAAAAACCGTGGGAAAGGGGGTGGTAAAGTTTTGGCGGGTACATGGGAGGGTACAGTTCTTGGTACGCAGGTTTAAAAGACAAGTTTGGAGATGATGCAATTTAAGTCCCTTAACTCTTCTTCTCTTTTCAATTCTATTTGAGCCGAATTTAGTTATAAATTAAGTTTCAAAACAACACAAATGGCCCTTGTGGTTTATAACTGAAAGGAAACAAAGAAGGTTTGGGCAATTGGCACTTTTGGTCCCTGGGGTTTTTATACAAAAGGAAAGAAAAAGAGTTAGGGACAATTACATTTTCAGCCCTTGTGTTTTATAAAACCAATTATTTTCTTTTATAAAATAACTTTCAAAACTTGGCATTTTTGGTCCCTTTTCTTTATTTTTTTTATTTTTAATTATAAAACAAGGTTTTTAAAATTACATTTTTTGTCCTGTGAGTTTTATACAAAAGAGTTATTGGCTTTTGTTTGGCTTAATAAGGTTGTGGGCTAGTATTGGGCCCATTGGGTTGTCTGGGCCCAATAAAGGTATCAATGGGTTGTTTATTGGCTTTTCAAGCCCAATTATGTTATGAAGTGGGTTTTGTGTGTACAATGGGCTGAGATTGGCTGTAACTGCTAGGGATTGGTCCTTCAAAAGTCTTCACACATCTTTTGTCAATTGCACTCAAATGGGCTGTTGTAATTGATTGAGGGGCCCATTTGGTCTTTCACAGTCTTCATAGATATACTATTGGGCTTTTCCCGGCCCATCAGATGGTAAAGATTGCATTCAAAAGTATTCTTCAGTTCCGCTCCGGTTTGTACTATGTCCTTCAGTATTGACTCTGACTTTGGCATTTTTTTGGACTTTGTGCCATGATTTTGCACAGTCTTCCATTCCATGCCAGTTTTGTCATTTTGGCTTGGTTTTTCTGTCCTTTTTGATGATATCCACTTCCCTGCACAATACAAATGCAAAACAAACATATATTTGGCAGTATTTGTCTGTTTTTGGTCATTTAAGCTCGTTTTCAGAGTAAAAGAGATTGTGTAAATAAGCCACATATCAAGCACATGTATGTAACTTGTTGCTTTTCTTCTCACCAAAAAAATAAGCTCTTAACCCGTAATAATATACGTGCTGTTTTTGAAGATTAAACTTAAATCAACAATTTTTTATGTAATATATAGCAAAAATTTTAGTCTTAGTTCAAACTTATACTTGAATTTTTCAAAAAGAAGTATTCTCTAAAAAAATAATAAATAAATAAATAAATAAAATGATGAATGAAATAATGAAAAAATATAATAATAAAAGCTGTGGGTTAATAAAAGTTTACTACCTCTTGCCGGCTCACAACCGATGTGGTAGTCTTCTAAAGAAAGCCCATAGTAAGAATAAAAATCCAAGGCTGATAAAAGTTTGATGCATCTTGCCGGCTCACAACCGATGTTGCAGCCTTCTAAAAGGTCGAGGGATACAATTTCATAAATGTTATTAATTATTAGTATAAATTAATAAATAAATTTATTTTTTGTTAAATTCAAATAATGCTTTTGAATTGACTATTCTAATTTATAAGCATGAATATCTGGAAACCTGAGAGTTTTTTGAAACCTAAGTCCGTGAGTCCGATACAAACCTCTTAGGGTGTCCAAAAGCCTAGTCACTTAGCGGCAAGGTTAGATGTGCCGAGACAAAGTCCCTACATGGATGATCACGCCTTCAAAGAGGGGGGACGGAGATGGTGAATTATTCGGGGGGGGGGGGGGGGGGGGGGGTCGGGGGTGGGGGGGGGTGGTTGGGGTGGTAACGGTAAAGCAATAGTGGTAGAGGTTGCATATACTTGATGCATGGTGAAATTCAAAAGTGGGAGGGGTTTGGTGGGGGGGGGGGGGGTTGGGCGGGGGGGGAGGGCGGGGGGGGGGGGGGGGGGGGGGGGGGTGGAGGGGGGGGGGGGGGGGGGGGGGGGGGGGGGGGGGGTGGGGGGGTGGGGGGTGGGGGGGTGGTTTTTTTTGTTTTGTTGTTTTGTTTGTTTTTTGTTGTTTTTGTTTGTGTTTGTTGTTGTGGGGGGGGGGGGGGGGGGGTTAAAAATAATAAATGTTGGGAGTAATAAGTTTACAAGTTGCAAATATGATAGTGTAAGCATCTTTTAAACTGATATTTAGCTTGATTAATTCGTTTTAAAAAAGCTGGTTTGGAGCATAGTAAAAAAGTTGGGGGACGATGAATTTATCCTTTTTGGGGCATTCTCGGATCGAAATACATCTTGTTCTATGATCCCTAACAGTTATGGAAATAACGAAAGTCGAAATATTCTAAGTTTAAAAAAAAGAGTTTTATAAAAATGGGAAAATTGGGTGTTTTATAACTTGTGATTTCTAAACCCTCTCCACAAAAAGTCTTTGCTACTTGTTCAAAGATTAGTTTGGGGAATTTTGAGGTATATTGGTTAAAAGAGCAGAAATAATATTGCGTGAGGACACGCAATCGTTTAGTTTGGGGAATTTTGATATGTGTGAAAACACATATCCTTTTTATATCAAAAATGTCCCTTAAAAACCAAAATTGTGCATAAAATGTTTGTATATTGTTTGTTTTATCTTTGTGATTGTGTAGGTATGTATATAGCAAAAATCTCAAGAAAACGGTCAAAGCCGAACAAACACGGACACGGAACAGAAGACACATAAAAAGCCGGGAGTTTCTACAAAAAGATCGAGAATCCAAACTCATTGTCCAACCAAGACAACCATAAGACATAACAAAAAACCCTCAAATATCCATAAAAGCCCTTAAAGTTTAAACCAAATTTTGCAAAATAATCTTAAACATAAACACCGTTAGTTCCTCTTAAAAAAGAGGAATAACGGTCGTTATCCTCTTTATAACCCAAAACCGCATAAACATGTTACCCTTACTTAACCCAAAACCAAATAACCCTTTCCTCCCAATTTCCATATAAAAAGACCCAAGGTCCAAACAAGTTTAAAAAAAACCCCGTGTCAAACTAAACGCACCCATATGAAAGAAATGAGCCGGGAATAACATTTTTTTAATCTGTTCTAACATCTTCACCTTTAACCTCATATTAAAATCAAAGGGGTAAATTCAAATTGGCAAGTGGCTGTATTCGAGGGGCTATGCAAGGATATTGGCCCAGGAAATACGACATCAAAGACTTTCATTGTAAAATGGGTTAAGGAATCCACGTGGATAAGAAGAAGCACACGGATAAATTGAGATTTTACACTAAAACATCGCCTCAAAAGAAGCACAAAGGTCACATCACGGATGGGGGGGGGGGGGGGGGGGGGGGGGGGGGGTTTTTTTTTTTTTTTTTTTTTTTGTTGTGTGTTGGTTGGTATTTTTTTGTTGTGTGGGTTTATTTGCCCCACTTGCAATCCTGTGCTCATCCAAAACAATCTAAGGGCCAAGAATATAGATCCAATGATTGCAAAGATTCAAGGCAGGCTTTATGGGAGCGTCTAACAAACTCCCAGACTTAGAAGCTTCTCTGAAGCTATATAAAGCCCTCTCAACATTCACACACGAAACATCGTCTTTTCCCGTTTTAGTTTTAGTAGTTTTAAGTAAGTTTTCATTAAATAGTAATTTTCTTTTAAAGTCTCTTGTAATTTCACTTCAAGTTTTGTAATCTGTTTGAAATAGTAATAAAATCATAGTTTGTTTTATGAAATTTATTTGTGCTCCTTTATTTCTAAAAAGCTTTTTACCTACTTTTCATAAGTTGTTTACTATTACATAAGCTCTAATAAGCTCTCTACAAGCTCTCTGAGTCTATAAGCTCAGACTGAGCTCAAATAACCATCTAATTTAACTCAAACTCCCTTAAAACCAAGCTTTATAACCTATGCTTGATTTGGATTTTGGCTTTTGGATGGACTGAACTAGCATGGAAGAGCTCAAAGACTTTACTACCTTGGTCTTCTAGACAAGCTAGAAGCTTGTATAATGCACAATAAGAGCAAATGATCCTCTGTTTGGGCTGAGATCAAAGGTACACTTTCCTTTTCATTATTAAAGCTTAAAATTCTATTTCAATTACTTTCAGCTTATCATTGCTTTTCTTTAGCTTAATTGTGCTCATTTAGTCTTTTAATAGTTTCATCATCTTAATCCTAGTTTCTATTAATTTGTCTTAAGTTATCATATAAATTAACTTTAATTATGTCATTAAAATGCTAAAAATATAGCTCAAAAGTGTTTAGCTTATTTCATTCAGTACTAGTGCTTATTTCTTATTGAACTTAGCTTATTAGAATCCAGTTTGCATTATTGTCATCTGTTTTAGCTTATTTCATCATTTCTTAGTTTAAAAATGAAAATTAGTGTTCTAAGGGGGTGTTTGGCACAAGCAGTACTAACATTAGTTAGTACCGCCTAGTTGCCTTTTGTGCTTTTAGCTCAATTTGATTAGTTCAATTTAAGACATTAAGTCAGTTTTAAGTAGTTTTTAAAAGCTAAATTTGGTTTTCAAGGTTTACTCAAAGCTTAGGATTGATTCTGTTAAATTTAGTTAAGTCATTAGCTCTTTTATTAAGTTTTGTGTTGAGGTGCTTTTTAGTAATCATTTTAGTTTCATTCTGAGTTTTAAATGTAGTAGAAACATTTTACTTAGACTGTCATTTGCATTCTAAGTTTTTAGTTCAAAATTGTTAAGTGCATTAGCATTAAATCAGTAAAAAAAAAGAAGCCAATTTCTAGCTTCATTTTCAGTGGGTTAAAATAGCATTTAGCTTTTGATTTTCAGATTATAAGTAGCTTATAGGTCATATTTCATTAGTTTAGATTTAGTTTTCAAAATCTAGCTTAACTTGTCATCTGTTTTTAGCTTTTAAATAAGCATTTTGTCTTTTCATTTTCCAAAACCAAACTCAGCAAAAGCTGAGTAAACTGTCTGTTTTGTTAAGCTTTTTCAATAAGCTATAGTTTTCCAAAGTCTTTTCAAAAAGCATTTTCATATAGTCTTTGAGTTAAGCTATCTGAAAAAGCAAAACTTGTTAAAAAGCTCATTTGCTAGCCTAATTTTAAGCTCTAAGTACCCTTAGGACTGATTAGTTCATAGTTTCATTAAGTGCTTTATTGTGATAACCTAGCTTATTGCTTATCTATTTTGTGGCTCATTTCTTTCTTTTCAGCTATTAGGATAGACTTAATTAGTTAATAAGCTTATAGTTCATTAGTGTAGCTTATTGTTAGTTTTTGAGTTCTAAAAATTGATAAAAGCCAAAAATATTAAGTTAGTTAATCTGTCAAGCTTTTCAGTTAACTTTTAGCTTATTTTTCAGTGTTCAAAAGTTTTGTTTTCACAAAAGTAGCTTATTCCTAGCTTTTCTTCATTTTTGCTTTTTAGCTTTTCAAAAAAAAATAGCAAAAACCAAGGCATGGGACTCGAACCCCCAACCTTGGCTTCACAAACCCATAGTCTTACCAAGTGTGCTACAATAGCTTATCCGTTGGGCTTTGTATGCATATTAACTTTAACATCTTTTTGAGCCCTTAGTCATAAGATAAGCCGTAGCTTATCTAGACTTTTTCTCAGCTTATTAGATAAGCTGAGAGTGTTTTCTCCTTATTTTATCCTTTCTCCTTGTTTTGATTTAGTGACTTGTTGATTATTCATATTATTTCATCTCTTTTCCTTTAATTTTTATAATTTTTCGTAGTTAAATTTTTTAGAAAAATAATAAAAAATACAAAAATAATTTTTAAAAATACAAAAAAATAGTTTTTAGTTTTAAAATAATTAGTTTAAGGTTTACATGCATTAAAATCATTTTTATCAGTTTTAGATTTTTAATTTCACTTTTAAGCTTTTTAATTTAGTTTTAAAAATATGATTTTAAATTAAAAAATAGTTAAGAATAGTTTTCTAAGTTTTTATCATTTCATAGATTTTTATAAAGTTAAAAATCATTTTTTTAGAATTTTTAGGAATTAATTTGCTATTTTCTATTATTTTAATTGATTTAATTAGTTTTAATTCATAATAAATACAAAAATAATAAAAATATAATTTTCTTTTTCTTAAAATTTTCTTTTGTCTTAACTTAGGTTTAGAAATTAAATTTGCATTTGTAGGGTTTAATTTTGCTTTAGTTGCTTATTTGTCGCGTTTTCTTTGCTCCCGTTACTTGTTTTCTAGCTTAATTGTTATTGTTGCTTATTTTAATTGTTAATTTTAATTTGTAAAAATAGATAATCAAATCAAACTTCGAACCAATTCAAATTATTGTCCAAACAAGAACATGGTTTCAATTTCATAAATCGTTGGGGAAACGACCCGGGAATCATACTTCCCGGTAAATATACGTATTATATATTAATTGTGTGGAGTTATCTTTTTACCTTTGTCCTCAAGGGTAGTTTGCTAATTTTCTTTCATATTATATTTTATCATTACGTGTGTTGATTTACTACACATCACAAAACAAAGTTAGTAGACAAGTACACACACACACACACACACACACACACACACACACATATTTATATATATATATATATATATATATATATATATATATATATATATATATATAATAAAATATATATATATAGCAAGATATTAGCGGATAACTTAACATGCATTTTAGGTGTTAGTGTTCTAGAGTATGACACTTTCAAAGAAAGTTAGAAGCTGGACACATGCAAACATTATTTTAAAAACAAAAATCTAAATGATATAATTAAAAGACTCAAGACGTATGTTTACAGAGAAATATTTGACCGACTTTTAATAAACGAGAATGGGATTCGTTTATTGATTGAAAAAAAATAATATAAGAAATTACCTTTTAAAAGTAGACGAATGACACTTAATATCTTTGCAAAATATGTCAAAAAATATATATATACTTTAAAAGAATAAAAAAATAAGGCGAGGATAAAGACGATGTGCTCTTAGATATGAATGAAAATGATTCCGTAGAGCCAAAAAGTGGGAAAGGATGACCAATACTAAAAAGGAAGTGTTGACAATAGTTGATAAAAAGATTGATAAATCATCTTTTGCACTAACAAGTGATGTGGCATATGATCCTAGTCGAGACAAAAATGGATGATGGGAAATTCAAATGTATTGTTTGGTGTTTTTGTTGGTTGACAATGTTGACAGTAACAAAGGTGGGATTGTGTAATGAGGTTAGTTCTTTCATGGTGGAAGAATATATGAGAGGACTCAACAATGTGGTGACTCAATAACACTTGAAGATTGAATATCTTCTTTAGGTTCTTCACTTTCTAGAAAGTGGAAAGTTTTGTGTAGGAGTGACATTTGCATTTTGAAAATTACTTAAATATTTCAGATGAAATAATTAGGTTGTCAAGGGATACAGTAGGAATTCTAATACTAACAAGACTATTAGAAGAGAGAAGAAATGTTTAGAAGTGAGAATAAACTAGAGATGAGGAGACTTATTAGAAGTGAAAAGGAACGTTTAGAAGTGAGAAGAAACTTTAGAAGTAGAAAGACTATTAGAAGTGAAAAGACTACTAGAAGAGAGAAGAAATGTTTAGGAATGAGAAGAATTGTCTATGAATTGAGACAAGACATATGCGAGATGTGAGGACCAAGGTTTGTATGTGAGGGGATTTATTGTGAAGTGATGATTGAAGTCCAATCAATCTTAAGAAAATGTTTTGATAATGAGACGCATTTCATTATGAAATTCACTTGACTCTTGAAAACATAAGCAACAATGCTTATGAGTGTTGGGATGTGAGGATGACCCATTGATCTAATTTAGAGAGATATTGGGTATAGGTTTGGGTGTGGAGTGGACGTCAACTCGTAGAAGAAGAAAGGAAGTGTTAGGTTATGGAATAAAAAAATGAATGGTATTACAAGCTACTGTCGGCGGTTCCAGATATATCTGGGGGATGCCAGAATAGCTCTGGGGCCACCTGACCGCCAACAGGAGAGGGCTTGGTTTTTGACGAATTTTGTGAAGGGAGTGACATTTTAATTTGCATTTCGCCAATTAAAAATACTTAAATACTTCAGATGAAGTAATTAAGTTGTCACGACACAAAATGGAGAATAGACTAGAATCGAAACTAGAAGAAAAGAAGAGAACGGTTTATGGAATGTGTTCCATTACTCCTAAATCTTGACGAAGATAATTTAATGATTCTCGCTTGAGTGGTAAAGAAAGAATGTCGGCGATGTTATCTTCAAACATAACCTTTTTTAATGGAGATGTTTCCTTTTGGACATTTTCCCGGACGAAATGGTGACGTATCTTCGGTGCGTTTCATACGCGAAAATAATAATAATAATAATAATAATAATAATAATTAAGAAAAGATGGAAGCGACGAGCTTGACAATTTCAAGAAGGATGGTGGTTAACGTGCGATAAACTACACTCACAAAGTTATGTAGCTCTTCTTGAGCATTGTGAATGTTCATAGAACAATCACACGAGGAGGTATACATTTGTCTTAAAGGTGGTAGCGGAAATAGTGGAGGAAAGAGATTAGCCATCTCTATGGTTGAAGAGACGTGGTTGAGTGATAAGAAAGAGGTGTGATCGAAAGACAAAGAGTGTTTTCGCCAAAGAGAAAAAATATTTCATCGAAGAGAAAGATCTTTTCGTCGAAGAGAAAGAATTTTTTCGTCAAAGAGAAAAGAATGTTTTTGTCGAAGAGAAAAGGAGAGCGTTTTAACTTATGTTGTTAAAAGGCTTGAATAAGGATTTTAGGATATGACCTTTAATGTGTGCGATCGCAAGTTAAAGATACTTGAATATTTTGGATGAAATATTTAAGTTGTCAAACCTACTTGGAGGAGCGCTAGATTTGTATCTAACCTTTTCTTGACGAAAGAGTGGATGATTTGGAAGAAAGCGAGATGATGATCAAAGGAGTGTGTGAGTGAAGACTCTAAGAGATTTAATACCATTTTGTGACTCTTTTGACTTTTTAGATTTGTGACACGAACACGAAGAAAAATATTCTAGTGTGAGAAAATATATACCGAGATGTATAAGATATATAGATATAAGTATGCAAGTTTATCTAAGCATGCATCAACACAATAATCAGCAAGATTAATGTGTAAGACTATATGACATTTAAATATTAATTGTCATACATTAAACTAACATAGTATAGGTGCACAATTAACACGTAAGTCATGTAAAATGACGCATACAAAACTTGATAATTTTAAATTCAATCATCATTTGAAACATGTTAGCATTTAGCACTTAGGAGCATGTGTTATATAGATAAACTAAGAGATATTTTATCTAAATTGCTAGAAAAAGGCAAACACTTTTACAACAGACATGCATTCAATAGCTAAGCATCTAAACGTTGAGCATTAAGATAAACATGAAAGCATATAATTGCATTACAAGGGAGCATGTTATCATCTTGAAACTTCAAAGCATATATGTGAGATGCAAGTAGAGATTGACTAAGGAGAAACATGATATCTACTTGCTTAGTGTGCACTCCTAATGAGATACAAAGTTTCTCGATGTAGACTATCATTAGGCATATTTAGGAAGAGATATTTAGTCCATTTAGAGAATAAACATCATAATATCACTAGTGGTGCTCAATTTAGGCTAAACACGACTATTTTTACGGGTTATACCACGAACCCAACTTCACTCTTGGAAGCAATTCAACCGTTAGGTCAAACAGAATTTCTAGTGCAATAGATTCCTCCATATGTCATATCTCTTTTAGAATAAAATAGATTAACCTATTTTGCCTAATGAAGTGTAGCAAAGATGAAATTTGTTTTGTTTCTTCATACAAGGCTTAATATGACTCAACTAATATGCTTTTAATTCCGGTTTCGCATAATCCTAATCAAGATGTGTAGAATTCTACGGTTGAATGAGAGAGAAAGCAAGTTGGTGTAATTTTAAGAGATAATGAATCATCTAGAACCTAGGAGTATGCTTAAGGGTGACAATGCGTAATGTACTATGTTGAGAGTGTTCAAAGAATGCACCTTTGCATATCTTTTAAGCAAGAGATTAAAGTAAGGTTACTTACCTCAATGGATCTTGTGAATGTTTCTTTGTAGAAATAATGATGATTTATTAAAGGTTAGTTACATGTATGTTGGACTTTTGAGTAAGAGATTCACAAGAAGAAGATGTTTTAAATCTAATGCCATAGGGCATATTTACCTAAACCGAAGATGAATCTAAGACGAAGGATCCATCGGTCCGTGGGGTGCCAAATTTGGGCAAGGATCATTTTTCCATTATTGGGAGATGGTGTTGAAATTAGGTTATTAGGAGAAGCTTATATAAGCTATAAGGGTTTTTGGTTTGAGTTTTCAGAAATGACATCCAAGACTTGCATATCAAGTTGGAGTACTTATAAGTTTCCCGATGGAAATAATAAGTCGCCCAATCCAACTTTAGAGTGTGTAAAGTATTAGCATGTATAAATTTTAACCATCGCTTAATAACACAACATTTGAATACTTTAGACTCAATGAAATATTTTCATTGCAAATGTGATTTGCAATTCGATGTCTAATCTTGTTGTTTTGCAATCGACTTCGTGATTTCATATAATAACCGAGGATGGTTAAACATGTAGACACGGAAAAAATATCTATGGTCATTTGATTGATATTTCCGTGATCTAGATAAATCCTAGTCTCGATTTAATGTGCATAGTCTAATTTTGTAATTTGATTGAATAATGAGATTGGTTATCATTTGAATAATAATCATCTTCATATTCGAAATCCTCTTACGATCACTTATTGAAAAAAGCAACCAAAATAGTGTGTGAATAACGTTTAATTATTCCCACCTAGTCCTAAACCTTAGATGGTTAAATGGTTCTCATTTGGTGAAGAAGAAATAGTATGCTTATTTGGTAAAGTAAGAAAATTTTTGATGTGAAGAGAATTTGAGTTTTGAGTTGTGCTTTTAAATTGTTCGAGCAAAGTTACATATGTTGTAAACCGTTTTGCTCATGTGATGGCCTTTTCGGAAAATGACGACTTAACCAAATGTATTACAATGGTACATTTTAGATATTTTAGGATAAAATCAACAAGTCGTCAATCCTAACTTATTGTGTATTTATGTGATATATATTTGCCAAATATTTGGAGCACAACTATTAAACAAGTAGACTCAATATGACATCATTTACACAAGTGTAAGTTTTGATCCGATGCATATTCTTATCGTCTTAGAAAAGGATGTCATTATTTTCATATCAATCGAGTGTGATTGAGTATGTTGGTTTAAGATAATATATCTTGTTACATTTTGATATAATCTTAAAGCTAGACAAATAAGAATCCTATTTCTTGTCCATACTCAAAAACTTATCAATTAGATTCGATAATAATATCAATCATAGTTTGAATAATGAGTTGATATATATTCTAAATCTTTCTTGACCCTCACGAACACTCTTTTAAAGAAGACAAATAAAGATTTTTATAGTGTGTTCTATTAATCCTAAGACTAGTTGTAAGTGTGAGGTTGATGAATAATGACAAGTTAATTACTTACTTCAGGATTCTCATATGTTTTGCTTGTGCAAAAAACTATTTGTTGTTATGCATAGTATGCATATTTTTTGACATTTTATTAGTGTATGAATGATTTTTCTAACCATTTTAATACAACACACATCTTTTGTAAAATACTATATGTTTATAAAAAAATATATAATTATGTGTGTGTGTTAGAACAATGCAAGCACAAGCAAAGTTAAAAAAAACAATTTCTTTTACTTAAATACTAATGTATTAATATGATATTTTATTTTGTTTAACCAACCCAAGGTCAAACAAAGCAAGACGATGAAAAGATTTAGACATCTTGTTGGAATAGAGTTAATGTGTTAGAAATATTTTTGTGACGGATTTTAACATATAATCTTAGGACATTATTTTTCCACACACTTGACAAACTATTTAACTCTTGTTTCTAAATGGGTTACTACACTCAAAATGATCTACAAGATGTTTATGTAATACTTGTAAATATAGTGATCCATGCCTATATGCAATGCACAAACAATTTTGCAACTTAACACAAGAAATCTAGCGTAATTTCTATTAGGCATAATACGAAAAACTAGTAACATACAAATAGCATACATGGCACATGTGTTTAGATATATAATTAGCTCAATTACAAATAGTAATGATTACTTATGAATATCTATTAACCAAGTTGAAACAAAAGTTAAACACACATAATCATCTAGCATACACATAAGGATATTCGTCGTCGTTTTGTGTATTAGATATAACGATGTATA
This sequence comes from Tanacetum coccineum, assembly GCA_026074375.1. Lineage (NCBI taxonomy): Eukaryota > Viridiplantae > Streptophyta > Magnoliopsida > Asterales > Asteraceae > Tanacetum > Tanacetum coccineum. Next base: position 14,841 of record BQNB010008998.1, read on the forward strand.
CATAGCTTGATTTTATTTGAAAACAAAAATAGTTTCCTCCCCATTTTAAAAATTAATCAAGATCAATGTTTTCAAGGATAAGTTGACTAGAAATGCTCGACTTGAAAGAAAAGGTAAACTACAAGTTTTACGTCAAACCAAAACATATAGTTTTGACCACTATGTAGTATTTTGCATTTTTGACTGACTTAAGTTTAGAATAAAGACTTGAAAGTATTTTTAAATGAAACTAGACTCAATTATCTTCAAAATGGCGGGTGGCACGACTTCTACGGACGTACGGTTGATTTTATATGATTTTTCAAAGTTTGCCAAAAACTGACGAAACAGACAGGCGGCCCCCATAAAGGTGACGGCCCCCAGATATATATGGGGGCCGCCCTAACATTTATGGGACCGCCACTAGAGACCCAAAAGCACATTTTTAGTATAAAATCATTTGGTGACTTAATGTAGGGACGTAGGACTTTAGAAAGTTGTTTCAGCACATGAAATACGTGTAAATTTCGTGTTTTTAAGAACATCATTTCTATTCTTATGATTAGACAAACATAATTTGACACCTTCTAAGTTCTTTTGCGAAAATTTTCCTTCAAGCTAGTATACGAAGTATATTTAATAACAAAACTAGTACGAATCAAACAACAAAACACTTTCCATATTTAGTCCCCATTCATGGGTAATTTGATACATAGATCGTACCCTATTTTAAAAACCATTTGTTTTGAAACCTAGAGCGACGTGGCTCTGATACCAATTATGGAAACCGTAGAGGGGGGGAGGGGGTGAATACGTTTTCATTTAAAAACTTTAAGATCAAAGATTACAATCACTCTTCTAGACTCAGCCGGGTCCCATATATATATTGGGGCCGCCAAGTATATCAGTGTCTTTGCTGATTATGGGACCAGCCACCAGAATAGGTTTTCAGACTAGATATTTGTATCAATTACCCATCAAGTTGACGCAATATGAGAAGTTCGATCGTTTTAAGAATTTTGTATAACAGAACTTAAGTTTCTGTAGTATTGTAGATAATTCTGCTAGTGTAAAATAGTTAGTACTGGTAGAAAAGGCTTATCAAAGTTAGTAACATGGCAGTATTAAATAGTTATACTGTTTATTGTAATAGTTAAGTCTGCTTACGCAAAATTAGTAGAGTTAAAGATATGCATGAGATATCTTAGGATAATAAGATAGCATTATCTTTATACGCGTTTTTTAAAGCCTATTAGGGTTTCCTTAGTCTATAAAAGGAACCAGAGGCATAGTTAGTAGATATAGTTCTACAAAAGATCATACATATCGAATAGCAAATTATAGTTTGTAATCTGTAACTTAGGCAGATTGAAAGTTCAATATAAAAGTGTTTTGATTATATTCTTCTTTACATTGTTGATTAAATTCCGCGTAATCAATAGTGGTTAATCATTGTTTCATCATTGTTACTTTGATTTATCTAAGGCAACAAACCCTTGTACAAGCTAAAGGTTAAGATCCTTAAGCAACGATATCCTGCAATAGTATCAAGCTGTGTAACACTCTGAATAAGAAGAACTCCATTGTTTGAAGCAGATCTACAATCAAACCTGTAAGATGGCCATCTCCTCTTCAAGCTCATCACTTTATCTTCTGATAGTGAGGTACAAAATGTTCTAAATGTCTGATTAATTTAAATGTATTCAAAAAGAACTAGATACGAGAGAGAAAAAGCATAACAAAGCAAACTAGAATTAGGGTTACTGAAATTAAGCCTTATAGCCACTAGAAGCTAGAATTCTTGGACATGAAAAGAATTGAATATCTTGGGGTGAGAGGATATCAGTTTTTTAAAATTATGATCTTAAGTGTAGAGAAATTAAAATTAACAACTTAACTCTGGAATTAGAAAAGGTTGTTAAGGAAAGAGATGAATTGAAACTCAAGATTGAAAAATGGGAAGGGTCATCAAAGAATCTCACTAAGATAATCAATAGTCAGAAAAGGTACTCGATGAATAAAAAATGGATAGTGGGATGCACACAAATGGATGATTTGAGTAATAAATTTGAAACTAATAGTGAGAACAGTTTGACTATTTTTGAGGTAAGGTCTAGTGATGAAAAGAGCACACTAGAAAATAATAGGTTCATTAAAGCAAATGAGTATCATGCTGTTCCCCTCCAATTACAGGGAACCCACTAACTCCCAGAGTTGATATTTCATTTGCTGGATTAGATGAGTATGCTATTAGAAACAAGATCATTGAGTCTAAGACAACTAAAACTAACAAGACTATAGGTACCACAAATGAAGAAACTATAGTAAAACTTAAGTCTGTCAATAAAACAGTTGTGTCTAAGTCAAATATTAATAGGGATGAAGTCATCATTGAGGATTGAACCTTAGATGATGAGGATGATGAGTGTGCTGACAAAACTGTTAGTTCTGTTAAGCCTAATGCGACTCAAGCTATTAGGAGTCAAGCTGATAAAAGTGGTCAAACTTCACAAAAACAAGGGATTGGTTTTAAGAAAGTACATAAAATAAAAGCTTGTTTTGTTTGCAAAAGCACTGGCCATTTAATAAAAGACTGTGATTTCTATGACCAAAAGAGTCTTGAACCTAGGGTTAAGAATGTGGTTAATACTGGGAAGAGGGTAGTCACACCAGTATGGGATTATGGCAAAAGGGTAAATCACCAAAACTTTTCAAAAAATTTGACATACCCTTATCCAAAAAGGACCTTTAACCCATCAGCAGTACTAACCAGAGCAGGTTTAGTTAATACTGTTAGATCAAATGTTAGTATTGCTAGGTCTATTAGTACTATTAGGCCTGGGCCTAATAGTACTGCTAGGCCATTGGCCTCAAAAATAGCACAATCTAATAGTGTTATTAGACCAAATCACCCAAGATTAGAAATGAAAGATCCCAAAGCCTCAAAACTCACCAATCCAATAGGTCTTACAACACTCAATCCATTACTAGACCCAACGACTTAAAAACTGATGTAAAACGTTTAGGGTAAAAACATGACTACTGTTTGGGTCAAGGGTATTATTTTAGTAAGGGAAGTTGGAAAATGTCTACGAGAAGGATAAATGGTAAGGATGGACAAAGAGAATTACCAGGATCATGTGTACAAATATAAGCTCTTACGTTTCACAAGAATGTGAGATGTTTAGAACAAAAGGGTTTTCTAAGTTAGTAATTGATTGGATCACTAAGAGATACTAATCTCTTACCTTTTGTGCAGGCAATCCAAAGATCTTGTTACAGGATCCTTGCAGCTGGTGGATTTTGGTTGCTCTAGCCATATGACTGGCAACAAAGCTTATCTTTCAGACTATGAAGATTTAAATGGAGGCTTTGTGGCTTTTGGAAGTGATCCCAAAGGAGGTAAAATAACAGGTAAAGGTAAAATCAAAACTACTAATTTAACTCATAATCCTACTATCTATGACTCCCTAGTCAAACAGTTCTGGCAAATTGCCACAGTCAAAACACTTGCTAATGGGACTCAACAATTAGTAGCATCTATAGACTCTAAAGAGTATACTATTACTGAGGCATCTGTCAGAAGTAAACTTCAATTGGCAGATGCAACAGGAATACATAATTTATCTGATGCTGAAATATATGCTGGATTAGCCACCTTGGGGTATGTTACAGAGGGTAAATTAACTTTTTGGAAAAAGAATTTTACACCCCAATGAAAATTTTTAATCCATCATATTTACAATCTTAAGGCCTAATTCCTGGTGGATGGGATCAATTTGGTAGTACTATTGCTACTTGGGCACTAATCTGTCTGTCTAGCAATAAGGGTTTTATAATTTTCAAAAATGATTTTTGATGGATAGGTTTCATAACTTAGAGAGTAATTAAAATTTTAATGTATCCAAGGTTTTTACAAATTATTTTGGATATTACAACTGAAGAATTAAAGGAAGTAATTCAGCCCACAACTTTTGACCAAAAAGCTTTTGCAAACACAAAAGGGGTTTTGCAGGGGATATAGTACCATTGCTAGCCTGCTATGTTGGCAGGGGCAGTTGTGGATCAAGGTGAAGGCTCAGCACAACCAGCTGAACCCCATCACACACCTGTTGATCCAATACCATCCACATCCCACTCACCTCATTCACCACATAATCAATTACCACCCTTATTCCCCATATCATTCACCACCTCAACCATCACCTCATTTTTCACCACCAAGGTCCTATGAAGCACCTCTCCCTAAAGGTAATACATCAGGCGATTGCTGAGTTGACAGTGTGCCACTCAGGAATTATGTACTTGTACCTAAGTTTGTACCAAGATAATATTTTGGAGAAAGAATTAAAGACACCAAATAGACACTAGGAAAGTTGTGCTCAAAATTGGTAATATAGGTTGAAACTCTATAGAAAACAAGCTTTGAAGAGGAAATTCCCAGAAAGTACTCAAATTGTGTCTGAATCAGAGAGTGAAGAACCAGAGGATCAGGGGAGGATAATTCAGGATATTGATGATGATCCTCTAGTTTCTTTGGTTAGAGAATCCATGAAAGAGAAGTCAACAGATTTTGTTACTCCTACAAAAGCTTCAGGGGAGGCTCAAGAAGAAGAAATCAGTCCTACAATCTTGGAGGCAGCTAAAACATTGTCAAAGGTTGCTTCTCAGGGTGTTAGCAAGGAAAAATCAACTGATAAGGGCAAGAGATATAGGAGGAGAGCAAGGTCAGTGGCTAAGAATATTAATATTGGATTGGATGCTGAAGAAGAGATTAATACTGGCAGAGAAGAGATTAATACTGGTATTGAAGAGGTTAGTACTGGTAGTACTAAAGTTGATTCTGGTACTGCTAGTAAAAGGGGTCAAAGGGAAGGAAAGGCTCCAATGGTTGAAGAGGATATCCAGGCTACTCACAAAACTAAAGAACAAATGAGACAAGAGGAAGCTGGATTGGAAGAGGCTATAAAGTTGCAAGCTCAATTGGATGAAGAAGTTGCAAAGCAGATTCATTTAGATAAAATGGTAGCTAAAAGAATGGCAGAAGAGGAAGCTTTATCAGAACAACAAAAGAAAAGAAAAGCTCAAGTTCAATTTGAAGCTCAATTTTATACTGAAGAAGACTGGGATGCTATTAAAGCCAAGCTAGAAGCAAATGCAGAGTTGACAAAAGATGTGTTGGGAAAGGATTTGCCTGAACAAGATTTTGCAAAAAGAATGGCAGAAATGGTGAATCAAAGAAAGAAACACTTTGCAGAGGAAAGAGCTAAGGCAAAGAGAAACAAACCCATGACTCAGTCACAGTTAAGAATCTATATGTCAAACTATCTTAAGAATCAAGGAACTTGGAAGCTTTCTCAGTTAAAGAAGTTAAAGTTTAAAGAAATTAAAGAAGAGTTTGATAAGTTAGTTCAGCAGATTGACACTTTTGTTCCTATAAATCTTGAAGCTACAAAGGCAAAATTGAAAAGATATAGAGAAGAGCTTCAGACAAAGACTTCAAAGAAACAAAGGTTTGATGATAAAGATGTTCCAGCTATAGGAGAAAAAGTTGCTGAAGTAAAGGAAGAAGAGCCAGTAAAAAGAACAGGAAAAAGAAAGAAGCAAAAGGCTAGAAAAGGTATAAGTGTTGACAAGAATGCACAAGGAGATTCAGAGACTGATAAAGAGGAATCAGTAGAAGCTATGAATCCTACTCCTTTGGATACAAAATCTAATAGTGTGGTAAATTGGAAGATATTTCAGCAAGGTGAAAGAAGTATTTATCAGATAATGAGAGCAAATGGAGCTGATACAGTCTACATGAGCTTTGGAGCTATGATTAAAGACTTCACAAGAGAGGATCTTATAGAGTTGTACAGGTTGGTAATGCAGAAGTATGGAACAAGTAGGCCTGAAGATGCTTATGACAGAGTGCTTTGGAGTGATCTCAGGACTATGTTTGATCCACCTCTCAATGAAGATGCTATTTGGAGCTTACCACTTCAACAAAAGATGGTTAGTTGGAGGTATTATGATAAATGTGAAGTACATTGTTTAACTTTGGAGGCATGCACTATATATATGTTAGCAGATAGGAAATATCCTTTGTCAAAAGATGCTTGCCAAGTGATGCTGAAAATGAAGCTTCTAGATGGAAAAATGAATGAAGTTTGTTATAAACTTTTGAAGATGATTGAGAAGCAAGCTGGGATTAGAAAGTGATAAAGTTATCAGTAGCAGTGGGCATGTTTTTGGAAACTATGGACTATTATGGAAGTGAGAAGGGTTTGGGTGTTGGCTAACCACCACACAACAAATGGTTATCAGTTCACCATGCTTAATAGGCATAAGGACTGGCTAGTCCAAAGCAAACGGCTTTGGTAAAGACTTCTCAAATCCGTTTATGGTTGACAGTTTACCAAAAACTATATGGTAATCAATGCACCATAGTATTGCACTAAAGCATTGGCTACTCCAGAGCAAACGGCTACTGGTAAAGAGATCTCAAATCCGTTGATAGCTGATAGTTTGCTAAAAACTATAAGGTTATCAATGCACCTTGTTACTACAATGAAGCATTGACTAGTCCATAGCAAACGGCTCATGGTAAAGACTTAACAAATCCGTTGATGGCTGGTAGTTTGCCAAAAACTATAAAGCCAACTTAGTTGGATGTTGCTGTGTAGCTGTGAAGAGAAGACAAAGACTAAAAGACAAAGTATGATCTGGTTTTTCAAAGAACATCAAACAGATCATCATTCAAGAGAAGCTAAGGACTTAAAGACATGCTTGGATACAATTCTCAAAAGCCCAAACTGAAGACAACTGAAGAAACTACAACGTTAGATGCTGCAAATATCAAGAAGTAATGCTTTAAAGAGTTGCTGATAGAAATCAAGAGTTGCAGTTCAAGAATAATTCCAAAGATTATGCTCACAACATCCTCGGGAAGCTCATAATGAAGATATTCAATGAAACTTGAAGTTCACAAGTGAAGACCAAGTTAGGGATGATGTTAGGAAATTAGTATTGTAAACAGCTTATGTCTGGTAGGTTAAGAAGTTGAGTCTGGTAGAATTAAGTTAAGTTCTTGTCAGTACTCTAGTTAGTCTGGCAGTATATTAGTTAGTACTGGTCTTGTCTAGTAATGTTTGTTTATGTCACAGAATAGTTATCTTAATAGTTATCTTAGAGATATCTTAGGAAAGGATATGCATTATCCTTTCACACGTTTGTAAAGCCCATTAGGGTTTCCTTGGTGTATAAAAGGAACCCTACGGCATAGTGTTTGAGAGCGATAGAACCCTAATAGAAATCAATAGAAAATAGCAAAGTATTACATTGTGTTCTTCTTAGTACTTGTGTTAAGATTCCGCATTAGCACATAGTATTCATAGTTATTGTCTCTCATATAGTTGATTTGAATTTATTGAAGTTAGCTATTGTCTTACTAAAGGCTAAACAGATCCAAGACTTTGGACCTACATTTTCTACTTCCGATGATTTTATGATTGTCATCGACAAAACACGGATAGATCGTAAAATATAAATAAACATTTTTACGGCTTATTTGTATTAACACATCCATCAATTCTTGTTGATTGAAATAATGCCTACAAATGTTATTGATATTTTTTTACTTCTCTACGTTTTGATAATCTCAAAATGTAAAAACGCTCTATGTAAAATTAAACGTAAACAAGTAATTAGTCATAAATTTTCATTTCGAAAATTATTCACTTAAGGGTATGAATAAATAAATGCTTAGGGTGTGTTTGATTACTCCTGAATGAAATAATTAAGCGCTGATTTTTTTAAAATTAATCGGTCAACATGTTTGGTAATTTAAAAAATAGCAACTGAATGATAAATTATGTGCGGAGCAATTTTGCATGTTAGAGTAAACAAAATGATTCAGTGGGTTTCGCATTTACCCATATAGCCTTAATATTACACGTGTCTCATACAATTCTAGTTAATAAATTTGAAAATTAGTGATGGAGTGGATGCACCAAGCCATCAACAACCAACCACAATATTTTTGTCATCTTAAATAGTATTATAAAACTACGTCAAGTGATTGCCTATATATTCATTGGTTAAATGCTACATAGTTTTGTGATTGTTAAAATCTATACTATGTTAAATTATTTTTTAATCTATAATATTTGTGTTTTGTTATACAATCATTTTTAAGATTACAAGTTCAACAAATGAACATTATTAATCTAACATGTATATCTAAAATTAATCACAGTCGAGGTTAAAATGGTAATTTTAATTTATTCATAAACATTATTCAGAACATCTATCAAACAGTTTTTTGATTCAAAATCATGCTCACTCAGCACCTTTGAATTATTCAGCAGCTATGATTTGTTCAGCACTAAATGGTACAATTTTATCAAACAACCCCTTAATTTATTTGTGATCAAAGGAATTTTTATTTTTCCTAAACCTTACATTTTTATAAAGTGTAACAAACATTTTTAAAACTTGCACTAAACATTTTTGTATTTATAAGAAACGTTTTATTCAAAATAAACATTTTGAATTCAAATTTCCCACCTAAAATTGAATAAAACTAATCCAGAAAACACCTCCCCAAGAAAAGACAAATATGAGAGCTTCCTACTATGGGAGACCCCTTTAAAGGTATGGGCGGCCCCTTTAGTGATAAGGGAGCCGGCATAGGAGCTAAGGGGCAGCCATGTAAAACGGCTCCCAACTTTGCCTATAAATAGTGGACTGTTCCCCATAGATTTTTGACATCTTGAACTCCTACAATCCTTTGATCATTTAATCTTAAGCATTTGTTTCCAAGTGATTCAAGCTTAGATCTTCAAGTGCAAGAGAAGAATACTTCTTATCATCAAGCTACAAAGTATTATAGCTTAGTGTTTACGTAACGTAGTTACGATTGTGGTGTATCTTGTAATTCATTTATATCTCTTGTGATTGTGTGTAATAGTTAGATCGGGTTGATCGTGTTAGCACTTAGGTGAAGTGAATCCTTTGTAAGGGTGGTTAGTATTTTAGGCCTCAAAATACAAGTGTGTGGTAGATTGGTTCTAGCTAAGATTAGGACTCGACATTTGGCTTAGTGTCGGAAATTGGTGTAAGCTACTTGTGTACGGTTTTCTCCGCCTAAAGGGAGTTTGTTGACATAGTGAAGAGAACTCTCGAGTTGGGTACTCGAGGAGTGGAGTAGGGCGAAGAGGAGCTTCGTTACCGAACCACTATAAATCCGTGTGTTGTGGTTTGATCTTTCTAACTCTTATCTCTTGTCTTACAAATTTACATTATTACTTATTGTCATTTATTTACTTAACTAGATTGTTCATATTGTGTGTACATTGAGATCACATAAAATCGAATCTAACTTTTTATATACAAACGTCACATTAATTTAAAAAGCGGTAAACTATTCAACCCCCCTTCTAGTTTCCACAATTGGTATCAGAAGCCACGTCAAACAAGATTTTTAAAATAAATTGTATTTTAAAACTTGAATCGATCTATGGAATCGGAAAAATATTTAGAAGGGCAATCTATGCAAAGACCACCACTATTTGAAAGTGATGGATTTATTTATTGGAAAAATAGATTCGAAACTTATGTGAAATCAAAAGATCTAGATCTTTGGCATGTTATTATCTATGGTGATTTTCCTCCTATTCAAAATAATCCCGAAACTAAAAAGGATGAAATTGTACCATTTGACAAACAAAGCGATGATCTTAAAAAGAAACTTGCTAAAAATAATGAAGCTAAAATGGTAATTTATAATGCTTTGCCACGTAAAGAATACGAAAGAATTTTTATGTGAAACCACAAAAGAAATCTGGGTTACTTTATTAATTACTCACCAAGGTAATAGTCAAGTCAAGGATAACAAAATAGATCTTCTTGTTCAATAATATGATCAATTTATGATTTCGGAAGAGGAATCGATTGATAATGCTTTTGCTAGATTTAACACTATCATTACTAGTCTAAAAGCACTTGATGAAGGTTTTTTTTATCAAGAACTATGTTAGGAAATTTCTTAGGGCACTTCATCCTAAATGGCACGTAAAAGTCACAGCTATTGAAGGGTCGAAGGATTTGACATCACTATCACTTGACGAACTTATCGGCAACTTGAAAGTATGTGAAGTGATAATAAAGAAAGATTCTGAAATTGTCAAAGGCAAAAGAGAAAAAAGTAGATCTCTCGCTTTGAAGGCTAAAAAGGAATCTAGTGATGAAGAAAGTTCGACCTCCGATAGTGAAGACGAAGAGTATGCTATGGCTGTGAGAGACTTCATGAAGTTGTTCAAAAGACGAGGAAGGTTTGTAAGACAACAACGCGATGAAAGAAAGTCATTCCAAAGAAGTAAAGATGACAAAAATGGTAAAAGCAAAAGAAAATATTCTAGATGTGGAGATCCAAATCACCTCATCAGAGAATGTCCAAAGACATCAAACAACAAAAATCAAAGAGCTTTCTTTGGAGATACTTGGAGCGATAGCGGGGAAAATGAGGAAAAAGGAACTAAATACCAAACATGTCTTGTAGCTCAAGCGTCTAATGAGGTACTTTTCGAAACTGAATTTATAGTGA
>BQNB010008998.1:29910-88130 GCA_026074375.1 Tanacetum coccineum
AAATTTCCCGTGAAAAAGTAGTATTTAATATAATATAAGTGGAAATTACAGTGATGAAAATTGTGGGTTGTTACAAAAACTCTATGAATTCACTCAACCATTGTGTTGACGTTTTTAAGCATGTATCTCAGGTTTAGGTGCTTTTTCTTGCTTGGATGGGACGGAACGCGGATATCGAAGGACACGGACTTGGTGAAATTTTGTACATTCAATAAAGATAATTTTAAGAAAATGAGTCGTGTTATGACTTATTAGAAATACGTTTTCTAAACTAGTTTGGGACCTTTGTAACTCTAATTTTTCTAATAAATCGAACGTGATTTTGTTTTATAAACGTCTCTTTTGATGTCGTTTATTGTGACTCGTGTGCATGTATTATGAAGTAGCACCCCAATGTTGTATTCCGTTGCGTTGTAAATTTGGGGGTGTTACAGATTAAAATATACAACTTGTAATATGTGATCAGTAAAGACTCAAGTGCAGTCTCCTCCCTCACCATGCTAAACAATTTTGGTTATCGATGCATGTGTTGAGGGGGAGCAATTCTGAAAAGTAAAACTATCGAGGTACAAATGTTTTGATATATATCACAAGTACCTTGATTGAGTTTTCTAAATCGTTTTAAGGCAATGAGAACAATACCTAAAGACCGACCATGTACTTACTTTTATCGGAGTTATAAGGTGGTGAAGTATAGGTATTCGTTCCTATGATCCAGCCAGAACCAAAGGGATCTACCAAGGGACATTCCAATAGTTAGGTTAGAAATTCCTTAGGTGTGATAAGTAAAAAGGAGTAAAAGGGAGAAAAGAAATAATGCCGACTAAGACAAAGCTAGTACTGGAACAAACCCAACAAGGTGCTAGCGATGAAGTTTTGGTAAGCATTGAAGGGGTTGAAGAATGAAAAAGAAATGTAAGGATAAAGGGTGTAAAGAAAGAAGCCCTCCATACACTTAGGCAGAAACTGGGTCAATACATATGCTATCAGAAACACTAACATGTTGTCTGATATTAAAGATAGATATCATGGACCTAGTGATGCAATCCACAACCCTCCCTAGCCACTCAAGGTCTCTCAAAAGACACTTGTTTCATTTCTTACGGAGATGAAACGCATTTCTATCAACTCTCTCACTTCGAGTTAGTTGGTATTGAAAAGGTGGGAGTCTGATCCAGCCTTCGATTACTAAAACCAAAATGCAATATCGAGTCTAGAGCCAATAAGAGATCATCATTACATCTCATTAGGACATTAATCTGAAATATACTTGTTATTCATACACTGTGAATTCAAGAAATATCTTAAGAGTCCTACGCATTATCCTTGTGATATTGCTAGAACATCAGAGTGATACTTAAGTATTCACAGTGACGATGAAAATCCTTCCAGAGTCAACATCAAACAAGCTCTGCGGTAGGTGACTTATGAGATCCTATATGGATCAAACTTGTGACACTAGATATCGATTCGGTCCAGAATAAGAATTGATGACTCAATTAGTGGTACAGTAACTCACAGATTCACTCTTACTGTGTTGTCTGCTTTGAGACGCACCGTTATTGAGAACGGCTAGTGTAGCTGCGAAACCCTGTCAAGGAGATTCTTTTGATTTCTACCTGATCACAAGCAGTATTTATACTAATTAACAGGGAACCGTGGTTATTGCAACCATATTCAATGAAGTGACAAAGATACTTTCATCCATATCTGTTGATTATCATTAACCTAAACCTGCAGGTATTCCCGATGGTGGCAGCAGCTAGTCCAAGACGAGTCAGATTCATAGCCACATGCTCATACTCGACCAACATATGTAAAGACATTATGAAATCTCAAGTACATGTTTCAAAAGACTTCCGCTACTCTGATAAACACATTTCTTTCTCTTTGTAGTTTGTTCCAACCACACTCTCTCGCTCTCTAGATTTCTTTCTTTATTACTTAGATTGTTGTGTGATTTGATATTCTACAAACTTGTATACCAGTATCACATTGACTCATCCGTTTAACCTCTCATGTATAACAATATCATCTCAAGTCATCCGTTTAAGATCTCATGTATAACAATATCACATCAACTTGGAATCTATAAGGCAAGACAAGACTTGGAATCTATGAGAATTTGACAGGAATTGTTGCTCGTCAAAAAAGGAAATGGGAAGTGATTGAAGCCTTAACCTAAGTACTCCTTCACACCTAATCATAAAAAGAAGATTTGTCAATTCATCAAAGGAGTTAGACTACCAGATAGGTTCAGCTCCACCTTCAAGCAAAAAGTGACCGATGATGACAACAATATAACGGGCATGAAGTCTCATGACTGTCATATAATTATGCAGTGGTTACTTCCATATGCAGTTCAGGGATACTTGGACTCGATTATTTCTACACCAATAATAGAGCTTTGTTTATTCTTTAAGCAAATTTGCACTCGAACTTTTGATGAAGGATGACATGGAGAAAGCTACACACCATGTGATCAATATTTTGTGCACTCTCGAGAAAATATTTCCTCCTGCCTTTTTGACATTATGATTCACTTGGTATTACATTTACTCGAAGAGGCTATTAAAGGCGGTCCTATTAAATTTTGGTGGATGTATCCATTCGAAAGGTACATGAAGAAGCTCAAGAATTATGTTAGAAACAAAGCAAAGACGAAAAGTTTAATAGAGGATGGTTATGTTGCAGATGAAGCAGTAACTTTTTGTTCTCGTTATTTTCGGGGTATTAAGACGAGATTCAATTGTCCCGACTGAAATGACGACATTCCTCGCCCAACAAATCAATTCCAAGTCTTCTGATCACTATGCAAAAAGATTGGTAAAGAGTCATTCATTCGGTGTGATGTAGCGACAATGAAGAAAGTATTCTGGTATGTACTACACAACAGTCTTGAAATCGACACTTACATGGACGCGTTCAAGAGGTACGCGTTTTCATTTTCAATTTGTTTTTTCGTAACTTATCTTTTCGACAAAATTTTCTAATATCATGAACATTTCTAGTGAATTTCCGGACAACGTCATGAAAGAAGAATTTCCTCGCTGGTTTGAGCCAAAGGTAAACTTATTATATGCATTGCCATGTAAAAATAATGACTGTTACTCATTTCTATATGTTCTTATCTGTTTTCATAGATCCGTAAACTTTACATAGAGAAAGACCCTAGCTGTACTGACGAGTTATTCGCTTTGGCCTGTGGACCATCATCGACTCCGATCTCGGTCAACTCTTGTGTTGTCAACGATGTGAAGTTTGTCGTACGTAGCTGCAATATACGTCGTTCGACTCAAAACAGCGGAATTTCAAAACCCGATTAAAACGAAGAAATTTATTATGGCTAGCTTGAAGAAATTCTTCAGTTTGCGTATACTTCCTTTAAGGTTGTGCTGTTTCGAGTTAAATGGTTCGACACTAGAAACGAAGGACGTCACGTCAAACGTTTTGTCACTAGAAACAACATAACACAAATAATGACAGCTACTGCTTCGTATAAAGATCAACCATACATTCTCGCCACTCAAGCAAAACTGGTATTCTATCTTGAAGACCCGGCCAGACAAACAGCCAATCTTTGGAAGGTCGTCCAAGATGTGAATCATCAATGGGGTCAGGATGAAGTCATGATAGAGGATGATGCGTAATTTCGTTTAATAAAAACTACGTCAGGTTTTACATTTATAAAACCCTAACTACCTAGACTATTCCTACGCACTAAAGAGTGGCGTACCCTATCGTGTATAGTGTAGTAATTAGTAAGTACAGGTGTCGACCCAAAGAAAGGTTTATGTCTCTAATAGTCTAATTGATTTTATTATTCTACCTAAGAAAGCAGGAAATAAAACATGTTTGTGTTGTTTGTGATTTTTGTGGAGTTGTTTTGGTGGTAAGCCTTGCTTGTCGAAAAGGGAATTGGTATAGTGGTTGACAACTAGGAAGGATGAACGCAATTAATTACAATTATCGCTAATGCAATGTATTATCGCAATCTTAAAGCCACTTATCTTATGAGATACGCTTAATCCTAAATAGGTGGTCTCCATATTAGCTTGCACTCCTAACTGGGTATTAATGTTAAGGGGTCATTGGTCGACCCACCAATAAAGATTGGTCCTTCAGTTGGAAGAATAGAAATCACTTAGTGTCATAAGTAACGATACACCAAGAGTTCTCACAACCTCAACTTAATACTTATTAAGGGCACAAGGATCACTTAAACGCACTACACCAAGAGTTCTCACAACCTCAACTTAATACTTATTAAGGGCACAAGGATCACTTAAACGCACTACATAAAATAATAAGGAAACCAATAAAATAACGAGATCATAACTTAATAATCCAAAAGATAATTAAATAATTAAATGCCAAGAACAAATAATAAAGCACAATTAATAAAATAGCAACAATAAATTAAACCGCATGATCTGCTCAATCAAAATAATATGGGTGATTATATTTGACCAAAATAAATTGAAGTATGATTACAAACTGTGCTGAATTAATGCTCTTGATCCCCTAGTCGAACGCCATGGCAAACCCCGAAGGGTTTGCCCTGTACCCTACTGCTGCGAATAGTGCCTTATCCTTTTTTCTCTTTTGACGGCTCACCCACATAATACAGAATGTGAATTGATATCAATTGATATCCTATATATAATAAATATAAAGTTTGGCAATTTGGCGAGCTTGGCCCTTCAACTTTGTGACATGTAATAACTAACCCATGAAACCTCGTCACTTTTATGCAGCTTTAGTCCCTGTGATGAGTCATCATTACGGCGTAACGGCATTGACCACGTTACGTCGTAAACCTTCTGAAGTGGCTTTCCATCATATAGCGGCAAAATATGTTACGACGCAATTAAATCCAAACGTTACGCCGTAACCCTTAGTCAGCAAAATTATCATTTCCATAGTAAATATTTTACGGCGTAACTCTTGCGGGACGTTACGCCGTAATGCCTCGTCAGCACCAAATCTTCGTAATAAATAACTGATTATGGTGTAACTCCTGCGGGACGTTACACCATAATGTCTTCTAAAACATTCAACTCGATATCATTAGTCTATAAAAATACCATACCCCTACTAAATCCTATGAATTTAGTACCTCTACTAAAAAAATTAGTATTGGTACTATTTTAGCCATATTTCGCCTTTTTCTGTTATAATGCATCTAATTACTTGAGTTTACAAAATAAATGAATTAAGTATCGAATTCATAGAAAAATGATATAAAGCAAGGCAATAAACGCGGGAATTTGACATGAAAAGGTATTAAATATTTGATGTTATCAAATATTCCCCCACTTGACTTCTACTTGCCCTCAAGTAGAACCTTTTAAATAATTCTCAAAAAGATATCTCCCTAGTTTTCCAGGAAGATATGAATTTAAAAATTACCTATGCTAGAAAATTCCAAACCGAGCACCTCACGAAAAGGAAAAATCACCTCATACCCTCACTATATCTATGATGTTTTCATTTGTGATCACTCAACTGCTCAGTCATAACGAGTATTCTATCATAAGTTTGGCAAGGATACTAATCTCCACCACTAGAGTCTAGATGAAACTGTTCAAAAAGGCAAATGGGTTGACACAACACAAAGGCTTACGGGGTAAATCATTCTTTTAATACAATTTTAACCAAAAGCGTTACACCAACAAGGGCGACAAAACCACACATACACATCCGTAACGACATAATAGACATGTATGATTGCATTCAGTTCCCTCATTCCAGTAAAACCAAGGGTTAGGAGAATGATATAGGGTAGGATAAAGACATGGGATGCACATTTAATTATTGTTAAATAAAAACACAAAACAAATAGTTTCATGAGTCTACAATCTCCCTGTCACTGGTCGCATTCAAATCCCATAAAGTAAAAGCAATGGTCAAAAGTCAAGGGGTCTTCATAATACTCGAGTTAATGCGTATGAGATGTAATGTATTGCCTCATAATCTCAATAACATAGGTAAGAAAGTCGCATTAACTCGGCCTTCATCATCAATGAACAAAAATTATGTGCTTAAAAAAATTTAAAATTTAGGCCAATTTAGCACATAATTTCACCAAATACCACATTTCTATCTCCCTTCCCCCCACTTGAGATGTAAAATGCCCTCATTGTACATTTAGACTTATAATAGAAGTGAGAGATATAAATGTCACGGGTTTATAAGAACTACCCGTTTATAAAGACGGAATCATCGCCAGCTGGACAAGGCGGAAATACTGCCACAATATGACATATAGGCTGATTTATAATGATGACCAGCTGTAACAAACTACACTTGCTTGCATTCTCTTTATTCTATTTTTTTCATTTTTTTTCATGCAAGACAATGATACAATGAAATGAATCACAATACAGACACATATATACATGAGCATCCCCCACTTGAGATCAACTATCTTCAAAACTCGTCTTTTCTTCAAACACCGTCAATCCTAACCGGCGACTTTTACCAGTGAAACCAAAATTAACCAGCAACTCCCTGCTCATGGACTAAGAAACTACAGAGTAGGCTAGGCGATAGGTGTAACGAAACAACATATATTGGGTTACAAAATGAAAGGAAAGGCTCAGCAGGTTGTACTAGGGGTATCTTGCACTAAAGATGAGTGCAACAAAGGGTTTAACAGGGGGATTGACTAATCAGTGTGAGAAGTCAATATACACAACACATATATAGGCTATTTGGGGTTAATCCAAAAATTTGCCTTTTATTACAGCTACACCGATTACACTAGGTGCAATGCTTATTATGGTGGTCTCGAAAAGATAGACCAGGCCAAGTTCTAAAGTCTACTACAGCCACCGACACACTCATTTTTATTGGATTTATGTATAAGGGGAAAACGAAAAGGCTTATCCTCACACATGGAATTATAAGGTAGGGTGTGCTCAGTAAAGGTTTAACTAGTTAAGTAATGAAAAACATGTCGAAATTTTGGTAATTAAACATTTTTAAAAATAAACTAGATAAATAAAGACAAGTATAATCAAATGGGTATTTATTTCTAATCCCTTCCCCCCACTTGAGTCAAACATAAGCATATAAAATTGAAATAGGAAGGGTTAGAAATGGAACGGATTACTCCCCTAGATTTGCTCAGTCAGATGAAGAGACAATATGCTCTAAGCCATGTTCCAAGTCTGCTTCCTCGAGCGACATCCACCATCACAGGCGACTTCATTAACAACCAGTATAACATTCAACTAGACTCATTTGGGATGCTCCCTTGCAGATTGATTAGCATCCTAGCTCCTCATCATGTGCATCACCTGTATAGCTGCTAGAAAAACTAATACCAAAAGCATAAACCTAAATAGAAAGCATCATAACATAGAATATACAAAACTATACAAAACCATACAAAACCTAACTCACTTTCGTAGGTATCACGGTTGCATTTAGCATATGTAACAAGCCTTTTAAACCACTTGGTGGCCCAAGTGGACGAGTGAAGTCTCATGAGGGTTTCTAGAGAACATACCCATAAAGTTCATTTACTTGTACATTGTTTAGAAATGTTTAAAAACTTGATTTTTTAGATTTTCAGAAAGAGGTTACGGCGTAACCCTGGTGGTTACGCCGTAATTGAGTGGTAATTTTTGAAAATTTTAGTTTAGTTGTTACGGCGTAACCATGGAAAGGTTTACGCCATAATTCATGTGGTTACGGCGTAACCTTAGGTGTTACGCCGTAACTGCTGCTACAACAGCTACATTTACCACACAATAACGGGTCGAGCCGGTCTTGATTTTACCCTCCTTGTTGCTGAACCTACAAAATAAGTCAAAAACATACAAACCAACTAAAATGCAAAAATTAAATGAACTAAACTAAAAGGATAGGTCGGGTTGTCTCCTAAAAAGCACTTTTATTTTGGAACGAGTCTTTAAGTTAGACTCAAACCTCCCTCACAGGCTTACTTGGACATCTCCACACATGTCCAATCTTCATGTCATCTCCTCAACCTAAAAATAATTTCTCAACCTGCACACTAACAAACCAGTGCATTAAATGTGTAATAAAACTGATCAAACAGGGGAGCATACATTAATGGCAATTACTTGACTCAGGAATAAAATTTTAAGGTTTAAGCAATGCCCAAACTATTTTTGGTGTTTTAGAACTTGTTACCACAATATGCCGCAACAAGCACTACTAAGTCATGCCATAACCAAGCCCGAGATGCATTTTTTATTAATTTACACAAACAAACAAGCACACAAAAATAGGAGAAGAATAGAAGGTTCAAACACACACAAGCACATGCAAACACACATATATCAATCAAATAATCAAAAACTACAAAAAACCGTTCCCTGGCAAAGGCGCCAAAAACTTGATGCCTAATTTCTTTTAATAAAAACTATGTCAGGTTTTACATTTAAAAAACCGTAACTACCTCGACTATTCCTACGCACTAAAGAGTAGTATACCCTATCGTGTATAGTGTAGTGATTGGTAAGTACAGGTGTCGACCCAAAGAACGGTTTGTGTCTCTAATTTTCTAATAGATTTTATTATTCTACCTAAGAAAGCAGAAATAAAACATGTTTGAGTTGTTTGAGATTATTGTGGAGTTGTTTTGGTGGTAAGCCTTGCTTGTCGAAAAGGGAATTGGTATAGTGGTGGACAACTAGGAAGGATGAACGCAATTAATTACAATGATCGCTAGTGTAATGTATTATCGCAATCTTAAATCCACTTATCTTATGAGACACGCTTAATCCTAAATAGATGGTCTGCATATTAGCTTGCACTCCTAACTGGGTATTAATGTTAAGGGGTCATTGGTCGACCCATGATTCGATCCAAATAGTCTATATATAATTAAATATATATCCTAAATATCTCAAACTAATTATAGTATAGTAAGTACCCCGTTTGATAAGAAAATTGCTTGAGGACAAACAATATTATATCTCCCGGATGTCGTATCCCGACAAGAGGTGAATTTGAAATCCACGAAGGTATTTTGTTTGATGCTCGAATATCAAATATTTTGAATTTTGATTCTACTTCTAAAAATTAAACACAAAAGCAACTAAAGGCAAGCAAACAAACAAGGCAATTAAAGATTTAAAGTAAAAACGTTAACGAGAATTCTAAAACTCGACATTTAAGCAAGTAATTCAAATTTTAATCCTACAAACTCAAATTTAATTTCTATAAATCCTAAATGACTAAAAATAAGTTTCAGAAAAAGAATTATAATTTTTTGATTTTGATTTTATTTATTATGAATTAAAAACGATTTTAATCTAGAAAATTAATTAAAAATAATAAACTAATCCTAAAAATTTTAGAAAAATTATGGAAAGTAGTTTAGACTGATTAGAATCTAGTAAAAATAAAAACAGGAAAGTATGCTTAATGAATAAGCAGAAAATAAGCAATTTAGCCCGAATAAACAAAACTCTAAAGTTACTATAAAAAATTGATGTTGCACTACTATAACCGAAAAAGACCCAAGGGCAGATGGTTTAGTGTGTGTGGTGTTGAGACTTGTGAGTGCTAAGGGGAAGGTCACAGGTTCGAACCTGTGGCTTTCCTTTTTTGCAAATTTTTATATTTTTGAAAACTTTTTTGAACAAAATGCTTAATAACCTAAAAATAAGACACTTTTGTAAAAGGACTTTTTATTAAACTGAAGAAATAAGCCAGAAATGAGCTTTTGAAAGTGATAGATGTGCTTAAAAGCTTGACAAGCTTTTGACACTTAAACTGAAATAGCTTAAAAGCTTGAATAAGCTCAAGCCTAAGCCAATTAAGCTACAAACACCTTAAACCTTTCCTAATAAGCAAGACTGAACAAAAATTTAAAAAATCCAATAAGCCATTAGTTAAGAAAAGCAAATAAGCATTTTGGTCAAAACTGTTAACCAAACAGACCAACTAGACACTTTTGAGCTTATTTTTAAGCAACTAAATAGAACCTTATGGCAAAATAACTTGTAAAACCTTAAAGCCTATGCTAAAAAATATCTAAATCAACAAACTAAAACTATTTTGAAAATCAAATAAGCTAAGAAAAGTCTAAATGAAAAAGCTGTCCAGGCAGTTTAACTATTTTTTTTAAGTTTAAGAAAAGACAAAATGACTTTTTCAGCCTTAAGTTTAAGCAAGTTAAATTTGTTGAAAAGACTCAAAAGCTCAAAAGAGATTAAGCTTGTTGTCCAAAGAGCTTATAAAATCTAAATCAGACCTTAAAACTTATTTTATCTAACCTAAATTTGCTAACAAAAACTGGCTTAATTTGAAAATTTTAGAAAAACTCTTAGGATAGATTTTGATTTAAAACAAAATTGGCAAATGCACACTTGATTCAACCTTTTCTACTGCATTTGCATACTCAAACAAAAATGAAAATGACACTAATCAACACATAAACAAGATCCAACTAAATAAGCTGATATAACAATCCAAAAACTCACAGTTTTGAACCTTGCATACTTAAGACCTTAAACTTAAGATTTAGAATTTAAAAACTTGATTGAACTGACTCTAAGACTTAATTTGAGCTAATCAAACTTGGATCAAGTGACAGAAGTGAACCAACAGTACTAACTTGAGTTAGTACAGTTTGATCCAAACACTCCTTTAGGAAACTTAAAACCATTTTTAGCTTTTAAAACTTAGATTTAAAGCTTTAACTTCAAATACCAGATACTAATTAGCTTATAAACGATCTATTGAGCACATTTCAACAATCAAATAAGCTACAACAATAAACCACTAGATTATGCTAATATTTTTTGATTTTTATGAAAAATCAAGCTAACACTTTAAGAATCAAGATCTAAACTACAACTAAGCATGAAACATGATCATAAGACAATAAAATAACATAATGAGCAGTAATAAGCTATTCTAAATAACAATAAGCTAACAATAAGTTGAAATGCAAAATTAAGCTTAAAATTGGAAAATAAGAACTTACAATTGCCTTTGCACAAACAAGGCTTATAATATGCTCTAAGAGCTGATCTACAAAGCTCTAGCTTATCTATGATAAGCTGGTGAGGTCATGGAAGCCCTTCCAAATTTGGCTTCCCTTTTAATAAGCTGCGGTAATTTAGGGGAGAGCTTTTGAAATGAAAGTCAATGCTCAGTTAAGCTTTTGAGGCTTAACTGAGTATATTCTAGCTTATTAGTATTTAAGAGCTTATTGAGAACTTATTTGAGTATTAAAGATCTTAATTAAAACAATAGAGCAATAAGTAAAAACATGATTTAAACTTTAACTAAATGAAAACTGAAATTTTATTGATTATTTAAACTGAGTACAAGATTTTAAAGAGTAAAGTACATTAAATTGAAAACATTAAGCTAAACGAATACAATAAGCTAAAATTACTTAAATAAGCTAATTCTACACTAGATGCCCAAATTTGTGTGTGAGATGCTCTTTATATAGGAGTGAAACGAAGCTTCTAGGCTCTAGGACGCTCCCCCACTTCTAATCTTGTCCCTTCAATCTTTGTTTACCCTCTAAGAAAATGATCTTGATCATTGAAAGCCTTACATATCCCATCCTCCAATCAAATACGTTGGGATTGCCAACGTGGATTAGTGAGTTGTCAGAGGTGTCAGGAGAATGTTTCTAGAAGGACGGGAGTGTATAATTTGAGGTGAATTACTCTGCGTTGAGTGAAAGTAGAAATGGAGGGAAAAGGGAAAGGAGATAAACAATACAATCATTTTGACTGTGTTGACCTCGTTGACCCGTCCCTATAGGTTTGACTTGGGCTTAATTTTCATATTAAAAGGGTTTTGGGTTGTTTTAATAAGAATGGGCCAAGGGATTTTATTTATGGAATTTGGGCTTTTTAGGATTAACGTATGAAGCAAGTGGGCTGACCCGGCCCATTAAGTGGGCCCGAGTTGGTCCGTAGAAGATGGGTACGCCTTCGGCTTCGGTATTTTTCCGCTCTTTCAATCCTGTGCTTGGTTTTGTCCGTCTTTGCTTTATTTTTTTGTCCTTTAATGCAATATCCGCACCTGCAAGACATAATTCACAAAACAAACAAATACAATGCATTTTTTGTATTTATTGGTCATTATTGGTCTTTTTAGCTTGTTTTATTAGGTGAAAGGTATGTGTATTTAAGCACATACCAAAATCCCCCATACTAAGCTATTGCTGTGTCCTCACGCAATGTCATAAACAAACTTAGAAAACCAAAAATTTCAAACTCCCCCTAGACTAATTACTTAGAAAAGTAGTTAAGTCTTCATCCAAGAAGATTAAGAAATCACTAGTTTTGAAAAGCCCCCCGTTTAACCATTTTTATGCATTTATTATTATCATTCATACATATCATAACTTCACGGAACAAGAAACAATAAAAGAATAAATTCATCGTCCTTGATTTTTCACCCGCCTCAAACCAAGCTTAAAAACGAAATCATTGTTAAATACAAGTTAAAATGCTAACACTACTCATAAATGTTAATTGTGGATGCATAGCTACTTTCCGCTCCCTTATTCCTAAGTCCTCTAAAGATTTGACAAATAAATTAATGTCTTATTCATATAAAGTAAACCCGGTTTAGACCACAATTAGTTTGAAATCCTTTCCTAAAGAGACGATATGGTGAGAATAAGGTCCACATTAAGGTTCTAATTTCGCACGATTTAGGGGTTATCTTTTTTAGATAACCCCGGAGTCGAAATTTGGCTTTATTATTAATATTATTACAACATTATTAAACCTCGGTCTTTTAGAAGGCTGCAACATCGGCTGTGAGCCGGCAAGATGCAGCAAACATATTTCGACCTCAGAAATTTCCTCGACCTTTTAGAAGGCTGCAACATCGGTTGTGAGCCGGCAAGATGCAACAAACTTTTATCAGTCTCGGATTATTACTATGTGCCTTATTTAGAAGACTGCAACATCGGTTGTGAGCCGACAAGATGCAGTAAACTTTTATCAGCCCACAGTTTTATTATTATTATTACCACCACCCTTTAAACGACTACCACATCGGTTGTGAGCCGGCAAGAGGTAGTGGTCTTATTTCAACTTTGGTTTATTACATAACTTATTATTATTAGCCAAATTTCAAGTCCTGCGGTCTTTTAACAACTGCCACATCGGTATGCGAGCCGACCATGGTCCAGGAGTCTATTTCCCCACAACACTGACAAAACCTCGATGTGTACCTTAATTTCACCAGAAGGAATCTCTACGAAGTGATTTAAACTAAGAATCGCAAAAACCTAAAGTAACTTTATTTATTCAACGATTATAAAGCGTTTATTAAGCTGATGGGAGCAAAAAGCCACAATTAACCTCTATGAGCCTTAAAGAGAACCAACTACTCTATGTTTAGCATCTAACTTATATAAAACTCTATCATATTTCGTTCTTCGCAAATTTAAAATCTTTACTAAAAAGATCCGCGAATGCTTAGTCTAATAAAACAAGCTTTGCTTATTTAAAGTCTATCATGGAAACTTGCAAAAACTCTTGGCCTTTTTTTAAGCTAGAATTCGCGTTTTAAAGCTTCTTGTATAAAAGACTGGCAAAAGCTTAAATTTATCTAAGTTAAGGGGCAAGCTAGAGCGCAACAAGCTCGATCAAGTCAAAATTTATTCCTAAAAAGACAAAACTATGTGTTGAAACACTTATTTTCTTTTTGCAAATTTTTAAATTTTGGCATATTTTTGCTATTTTTGGTGGAAAAACGGGGTTACGCGAAGACAAGACAAATGCAATCAAGATCGAATCAAAAGATCCCCCCATACTAGAATTACACATTGTCCTTAATGTGAGACTGTCACCCCCATACTAATTTCAAGGCATAATCCAAATATTAAGGGGGCTCTACGCAAATCTAAAGCCGTTTATTAAGTATACTAATAGATCAACGTTAAATCAATAAGATCTAGGATATCAGATTCCCATATATAAGCATGCGAAGGATTGAAGAATGAGTGGACAATGAACAAAACCACGAGCACGAGAGTCTTCATAATCCGGGGCAATCCTGGACATAAAACCACAAAACACAAAACACGAGAAAGGAAGAGGCGAGCCTCCTCACAACACACTTATTAATAATTATTATACTAATATACTAAGGATAAGCATGGGTTGCCACCCACGAAGTGCTTGTTTATTAATGATTCACTAAGCTTGACTCTTCCCCGAATTTATTTGGCCATGGGGAAAGTTTGGAGATCCAGGACAACCATCGGTGGTATGTCCCTTCCAAAATAGTGCTTAAGTCTATGACCGTTCACCTTGAAGTTTGGCCCATTAGTTGAAGATAACTCAATGGTGCCATAAGGGAAAACTTGAGCAACAGTGAACGGTCCGGTCCAACGGGTTTTTAGTTTTCCCGAGAAAATCTTTAATCGAGAATTGAAGAGAAGAACTCGATCACCAACGTTAAAGACGCGGTTTTTGATCTTAGAGTCATGAATCTTCTTCGCCTTCTCTTTGTAGATCAAAGAATTCTCATAGGCTAGATCACGAAGTTCGTTTAATTCATTCATTTGAACTTTCCGGTGATCACCCACGGTCTTAAGGTCAAAATTACAATGTTTTAAGCCCCAATAGGCCTTGTGCTCTAGCTCGATACGAAGATAACAAGCCTTTCTATACACGAGATTATAAGGAGTGCACCCGATGGGTGTTTTGAAAGTGGTACGGAAGGCCCATAGATAATCATCTAGCTTATCGAACCAAGAAGCACGATTTTCACCTACGGTCCTCTCTAAAATTCGTTTCAAGCCACTATTTGAAACCTCTACTTGCCCACTTGTTTATGGGTGATACACGGTAGAGAGATGATGAGTAACTCCATATTTAATCATAACTTTAGCAAATTGATCATTATAAAAATGGGTACCGCGATCACTGATTATAGCATGTAGAGTTCCAAATCGGGCAAAAAGGGATTTCAAAATTTTTACAACAACTCGGGCGTCGTTAGTGGGGAACGCTTTCGCTTCAACCCATTTTGACAAGTAGTCGATGGCCACAAGAATATACTTGTTCCCTCGTGAAGACGGGAATGGTCCCATAAAATCGATGCCCCACACGTCAAAGATCTCGCAAACTTGAATAGCATTTTGGGGCATTTCATCACGTTGCGAGATTTTGCCTTGACGTTGACAAGCGTCATACCATGTAACCAAGTCATGGGCATCTCGGTAAATAGTAGGCCAAAAGAAACCGGCATCAAATACTTTTTTAGCGGTGTAGTTGGCACCATGATGTCCCCCGGTGGGTCCATTATGGCAAGCCGTGAGGATATCAACTGCTTCTTGGCCGTAAACACACCGCCTAATCATTTGATCCGTACAAATCTTAAACAAATAGGGGTTGTCCTGAAAATAATGCTTAACATCCTTAAAGAATTTTTTTCTTTTGTTGGGACGACATCCCTTTTACAATAAAATTCCCCGCATGGTAATTTGCAATGTGGGAAAACCATGGGGTACTTGTATCACCACGAAAGGTAACCATCCCAAGTGTCTCAAGAGGAAATGTTTCCATAATTTCCTTTTTCTCGAGATCACTTTGATGGGGATTTTCTAGTGTCTTGATAAGTGGTCGGCCGCGAGATTCTCTGCTCCTTTTTTATCACGAATTATAACATCGAATTCTTGGAGTAAGAGAATCCACCAAAGCAATCTCGGCTTAGCATCTTGCTTAGCGAGAAGATACTTAATAGCCGAGTGGTCTGTATACACTATGGTCTTAGACAAGACTAAGTAAGGCCGGAATTTCTCAAAAGCAAACACCACGGCTAATAATTCTTTTTCTGTAGTCATGTAATGTGCTTGAGCATCCGTCATGGTCTTACTAGCATAGTGTATAGACTAAAAATGTTTGGTCTTTTGTTGCCCCAAGACTGCACCTACCGCATAATCACTAGCATCACACATAATTTTGAATGGTAGGTCCTAATCGGGGGCAACTAAAATAGGGGCTTCGGTTAACTTCTTTTTAAGTATATTAAACGCTTCAATACATTCTTTCGAGAAAACAAACGGAGTTTCTTTTTCAAGAAGATGGGTCATCGGCCGGGTGATTTTAGAAAAATCTTGGATAACTCGATGATAAAACCCAGCATGACCTAAATAACTTCGAACGCCTTTAACGGTAGTCAGATGAGGGAGTTTAGCTATAACATCAACTTTAGCTTTGTCGACCTTAATCCCGGACTTTGAAATATAATGTCCTAAAACAATGCCTTCTTTTACCATAAAATGACATTTCTCCCAATTTAGAACAAAATTAGTGTCTTCGTACCGTTTTAGCATTTGTCTAAATGGGAGAGGCATGACGAGAAAGAATCCCCAAAGACCAAGAAATCGTCCATGAAGACCTCCATTGTTTCCTCGATCATATCGTGGAAAATGGCCATCATGCACCTTTGGAACGTGCCCGGAGCATTAAATAAACCAAAAAGCATACGCGTAGGCCTAACGTCCCATATGGGCAAGTGAAGGTGGTCTTATTCTTGGTCTTTGGGGTCCTATAGAATTTGAAAATATATCAAAAACACCCATCTAGAAGAAATAGTATCATTCCTGCGGAGTCTCCAGCATTTGGTCCATAAACGGTTACGGGAATGGATCTTTTCGGGTGACATGCATTTAACTTTCGGTTGTTTACTATGCCTTACGCGCCATCCCATAAACTAATCGAGTTAGGGATCAAAGCATTAGGATCATTTGCAATTACGGTGCTAACGCCTTTGTGGCAACAATAAACGAGGCTAACCCACAGGCTATCGGAGATAGGGTAAATCAATCCGGCATCAAGGAGTTTGATAACTTCCTTTTTGATAACCTCATGTATTTTCGGATTTACCCTTCTTTGATGTTGAACCGCTGGTTTGAAGTCATCTTCCATTAAGATCTTATGAGTACAAAAACTAGGGTCGATACCCTTAATGTCGGAGATTTTCCATGCGATTGCCCGTTTGTGTGACTTAAGAACTTTTAGAAGGGCGGTCTTTTCTTCATCTTTTAACTCTTTTGAAATTATGACGGGTAATTTATCGGTTCCTTCTAAAAACGCATATTCAAGATGAGACGGTAAATCTTTGAGCTCGAGCTCCGGAGGATCATCAATAGAAGATTTAATCATTTTAATTTCCTCAAAATGAAGTTCTTTCGGAGGGAGAGGAGATGATGGATCATCATTTAATAACTTCTCGAGTAGAAGAAGATCTCCCTCCGGATCAAAGTCGGCATCATCAATTCCCGGTGGAATTGAATCATTTGTAAGACACGCTTCAATTTCTTCCAAAATAAAGTCGCCTCCTTCAAACGGAGTGAGAGAGGGGAAAGAAGTAGAAAGGATAGGATCTAAAGACGGAGTGGGATTGCCACTCTTAGAAATATCCGAAAAACCAAGAACTTCTTGAGCATACTCCTCACATGAAACGTCGATGACATCGATTCGATTAACTGATTCAGAATTATTGTAGGAGTATCTCGAAGTTTGTCCAACTTTAAAGGTTATCGCTTCATCATCAACACGTAGGGTTAATTCTTCACCGTAAACATCAATCAAAGCACGTGCCGTCCTCAAAAAGGGTCTCCCGAGAATTAAGGGAACCCGAGGATCGACAATATAATCAACAACTACGAAGTCGGCCGGAAAATGGAACTTTCCTACTTTAACAAAGACATCTTCGGCAATTCCGGCCGGTCGAGTCGTGGATCGGTCCGCGAGCTCGAGAATCATTTGTGTAGGAGTAAGTTCGGGGAGTGATAGCTTTTCCCATATGGAAAGAGGCATCAAGTTGATGCTTGCACCAAGATCGGCCAAGGCTAAGCAATCAACTAACTCCGGAAAATCACATGGAATGAGAAATTTGCCGGGGTCTCCAAGTTTTTCGGGCAACTTTTTTAGGATAACCGCCGAACAATTCTCATTCACCGGCGTTTTAGCTAATTCAAACAATTTTTCTTTGTTATTAAGGAGACTTTTAAACATTGAAGCAAATTTTGGCATATGTAAAAGAGCATCCGCGAAACTGAGCTCAAAATGTAATTCCCTAAAAATTTCAACAAATTTTGAAGCAAGGTTATCATCTTTTTCACGAAGCTTTTGTTTGTTGGCTCGTGCTTCAGAGCAACTTCAGGCTCCGGAATCGGGTCTTGGACAACGAAAGGATTTGGAAGTGACAACCGAAGGTTGGACGTGTGCGGTACTTCCTAAACTTGTATTTTGCACCTTGTCCTTTGTCGCCTCGGTTTCACGTTCCACTTCCTTCGGGAGAGGAGAAGGAGTAGGTGGAATCGTAGGTCCATCATAAGCAACACCACTTCGGGTGGTAATAGCTTTCACGTCTCCTCTCGGGTTAGCAACGGTATTACTAGGAAGTGATCCCGAACCCGAGGGATTTTGATTTTGCATATTAGTTAATATGTTCATTATTTGATTGTTTTGATTTTCTATTTTATTGGTTCTTGCATCAATCGTAGATTTGAACTCATTTCGCAATTCCGTTTTCATGTTCGTCATTTGAGTTCGCATGTCTCTCAAAATAGCTTCATTACTCTTCATGTAGCTTGTTAACTCGTTCGAAGGTCCAACTTGAGCTTGATAATTCGGAGCTTGAAAATTCGGAGCTTGATAATTGTTGTTTCCTTGATTGAAATTTTGCCCTCTTCCTTGATTGTTCGGAGCTTGATAATTCGGGGCTTGAAAATTCCCTTGATTTTGATTTTGATTGTATCGGTTTTGATTATTTTGCACATTTGGTTGATTGAAACCGGGTGGTCCGAGGTAATTATTCGAGCGATAGCTTAGCAAATTACGGTCACCTTGCGGTTGGTAGGAATTACCCCCCGAATTATAGTTACCCGTAGTAGCATAAGCGGCCTCTTGAGTGTAGCCACCGACGGCTGGGCACTCGGTAAAAGAATGAGGACCACCACAAGTCTCACATTTTGTATCAACAGTTTTGACCGTTTGTATTTGTCTCATCATCTCTACAAAATTCTTATTCATCATTTCCAATTGTCGAACGACTTCGGGACTCTCGGTAGTAGTAGTAGAAGAGATATTTCTAGACGTCTCATCTCGAGTTGCGGAAGTGTCCCAATGGTTGTGGTGAGCGGTCATGTTCTCGATCAATTCGTAACATTCTTCCGGTGTCTTTTGCATAAAAGTTCCTCCCGCTGCAACATTGATGGTGTCCCGATGACTTAATGTCAAACCATTGTAAAACGTATCAATTTGTGTAACCAAAAGCATGTTATGGTTAGGACACCGATCAATGGACAATTTATAACGCTCCCATGCCTCGAATAACGATTCGTGCGGTTTTTGCTCAAATTTCGTGATCTCGTTCCTTAACTTAGTCACCATGGAAGGAGGAAAATATTTCGAGAGAAATTTCCTCATCATATCATCGAAAGAGTGAATGGAATTCCTTGGAAGGCGATCATACCACGCGATAGCATGATGCGTCAAGGAATATGGAAAAAGAGACAAGCGAAGGGCGTCATCGGAGACCCCATTTTGTTTCATATGTTGAGTAATTTCCAAGAATTTATCAATATGTCTATTGGCATCGTCGCCCGGTAATCCGTGAAATTGGGAATTTTGAACTTGTTGTATCATGTGATGACGAAGACCAAAATCCGTAGCTTGAATTGGAATCGGGGCAATTGGTCCGCCCCGTCCATCTATAGACGGTTGGCACAACTCCTCCATTGATCGGGGAGCTTGCCCGTTAGGTCTCACCATCGGAGGTGGACCATTGTTATTAGGAGGAGGGGGCCCCGCAGGAGGCGGTCCCATGTTATTATGAGGAATGCTCATAACTTCTTCGAAATTGAAAAGAGATGACGGTTCACCTAAATTCCTTCGTCGAATAAGACTCTCGGGGTCTCTAAGCGGAGAAAATAGATTAGAAGAATTAGAACGAGTGCTCATGCACTAAAAACAAGATAAGAAAAATAAGATAGAACGAAAATATTTTTTTTTTTTTTTGTAACCGATAATCGAACAAGTGTACGGTAGCTCTCTAGAAAACGCACAAAGAAGCGGAGGAACTAACTTCAAATACTTCGCGAAAATCGTACACCTCTCCCCGGCAGCGGCGCCAAAAATTTGATTTGATCCAAATAGTCTATATATAATTAAATATATATCCTAAATATCTCAAACTAATTATAGTATAGTAAGTATCCCGTTTGATAAGAAAATTATTTGAGGACAAACAATATTTTATTTCCCAGATGTCGTATCCCGACAAGAGGTGAATTTTAATTCCACGAAAGTATTTTATTTTATGCTTGAATATTAAATATTTTGAATTTTAATTTCCTATTTCTACAAATATAAATTCAAAAACACGTAAAGACAAGCAACAATAAAAACAACCAAAAATAAAACACGAAAACGATAACGGGAAATTAAAAACGCGACTTTTAAGCAAGTAAATCAAAATTGAGTCCTAAAAATGCAAATTTAATTTCTAAAAATCCTAAATGACTAAAAATAATTTTCAGAAAAAGAATTATATTTTTTTGATTTTTATTTTATTTATTATGAATTAAAAACTGATTTAATCTAGAAAATTAATTAAAAATACTAAACTAATTTATAAAAATTTAGAAAAATTATGGAAAATACTTTAGACTATTTGTTTTTCTTACTTATAGTTATACACTGAAATTAATTATATCCCCACGAAGAATATGGCTGTTTAACAAAATAATATATATAAATCTTGAGCCATATTAAAATAAAAAACCCAGTATTTAATGTAATGACACTCAAAACGCATATATAGTTAAATGTAGACCATAATCGGGTATCGTAATTCAAAATTCATATCTTCCAATCTACAACTTTTGATACTTCTATTGCCCAATATAAGCATATCACATCCCGTAATGTATCCACCACCATCATTACCTTCCATCGATTTATAAAATCCTTTCTCGAAATTGAGGATTACAAGAAGATGATATCAGGTTGTAGAAACTGTTTGTAAAGAAATAGAGAAATATTGCTTTTAGCAGCTTAGTTTTGTGGATACATGATTGTTTTCTCTGTCACAATTGTAAGATCAAGTTATGAGATATTATCATGGTAGTCTACATAGTTGATTGCTAGCTTTTATTGCAAATGGACACTTCACGAAGAGGATTAAACTGCCATTGAGATCAATAAGAACGTGAATTTCGATGCAATTTTTGCTAGGTGATCACCGTTCTAAATTCCCTACTTTCAAAGGTAATGTTACTAAAAACGGCAAGAAGTATACAAGACTTCAATTAAGGATTCCCCTTTTAATGATTTTTTTCACATTATAACCTGCGTATATTTATTCCACTTTATTGTACCTATCTAACAGCCGGCAAATTCATCAAACTTAGAACCAAACATTAAGTTTTTCAAAATAAAAATAAAATCCCAGCATGAAACTTGGCTTCATCAATATGGGTTTTGAGTTTGAGTTTGTTTAAGCTTTTATGTGGGCTTATGAGCTGATTTGATTTTCAGCTTATATTTCATAAGCCCCTGTGGCTTATTTTGAGACCATGGGGCTTATATTGTTTATTATTACAGATGATAGACTTATATAAACCACTTTAAAGTCCAAGAAATAAGCCCGTTGTCGTTTAAAGGGGCCTTGTGCTGAAATATTTAAGAAGAAATCAAATAAGCTCATAAGCCC
This sequence comes from Tanacetum coccineum, assembly GCA_026074375.1. Taxonomy (NCBI): domain Eukaryota; kingdom Viridiplantae; phylum Streptophyta; class Magnoliopsida; order Asterales; family Asteraceae; genus Tanacetum; species Tanacetum coccineum. The sequence goes on from BQNB010008998.1 coordinate 51,613, forward strand.
ACATATAAGCTTAAACAAACACCCCCTATGATAAATATGGGTTTTAATTTTACTAATCCAATTTCTACAAAAGAAGTCCTCTATATAGGGTTTTTTGTATATTTTGTATTATACATTTAGTACTCTCTAGGACTAAATCTAAACGATCCCTCAATATGGACTTAATTGTTATAATACCTTTTTATTGTGTTAATTGCAACAATAATAAACCTATATGTTATTATATATAAATATATATATATAAATATCTTTATATATATAGATATATATATATATATATATTTATTATATATCATATATTGTAAACCTAAAATCTCAACAAATGTGAAAATTACTACCAAAATACCCCTTAATGTAAGAAAAATCTTTAAAAGCTTAAATCAATTTCAGTTTAATTTTAGAAGAAAGAAATTATTGTAAAAAATACAATATTTAGAATTTTGAAAATTTTTGTTAAGGTGAAATTAATTTTGATCGTTTACAATTAAATATAATTAAAATATATTATAGGTATATATGCCGAATTTAATTTATGGATTTAATTAGTTATTTTTTACAAAAGTTTAATTTAATAAGAATAATGGATGTAATATAGAATAATTATGTAAAAATAATTTATTATAAACCTGATTTTAATTCCATTTGAAAGGCCCCTAGCTTGGACTCGGGCCACAAAAATTGTTGTGTATATCTTTTTTTCATTTTTTCATTTGTAAATTTTCATAACAAAATTACCACGAACCCTTAAATAAATTAAGTGCGGCACACAGGAAATTTTCCAAGACTTGTGCGTTTTTTATAAGATTATTAAGGTTTAAGGAGTGTGGGAAAAAAGAAAAAAAAAAAATAGTGGGAAGCTTAGGGGAGTTCTTGATTCGATTTTTGGAAATGTTTTGGGTTAGTAAATATCACACCGATAACTAGTTCATACATAATCATAAAAACATTCAAGGGCCATCAAAGGTAGTTTTAATTAAACTTATGTTCTAATCATATTAATATGTTATAACTGAGAAAATATGTCCTTATATCACATCCTAAGGTACATTCATTTAGCCTTTCTAAAACATTAGCAACAAGTAAAGTTGTTACTATAAATTGGTTTCAGTTTTCTAGATGGAAAGATAAACAATAGTGGTATATGCATTACATATAAATTATGATGGTAAAGAAAATACCCAGATAAAAGATGAAACTCAAATTTTATTTAACAAGTTGTTGTTGTTTAAGTTTAGCTTCAGGTAGTAGGATTAGGCCTCTTTTTTCTACTTAAACCAAAACAAAACTTTTACAATATGAGATTATGTTTAGTTACCGTCACAAGCTTTTAGGTGAATAAAAATATAAGACATTGGATTCCATTTCCATATCTTCTTCCATTCTTAACACGTCTCTTTGTCTCTTTCTTATCCTGCAAGTTAAACTTTAATATTAATGAACCAGTCTTTTCTTATGGCTTCTCAAATAATGTGGGGGTCAAAACAAATAAGTTTCCGCATTGGACGAAACAGACCATCCATGTTGGGTTTAACCTATAAATAGTACTGGTCCATTTTGAAGTGATTTCATAGGTTGTAGCCGATAAGTTATAGTTGAGGCGAGTTTCATTAGATTTGACCAGTTTTGTTTTTTTGCCTATTTGTACCTGTCAAATATAAACCCAAATCTACCTATTCAATAGTAAATGAGTTTAGTTTTAACTTCCTTTCACCACCGATGCTTGATATTGGTTTCTTTTAGTGTACTTTTCTATTATTCATAGAGAATACCATGAACTTGGGAAAAACTAAAGATCCGTAATCCTATCATTTGTTTTAGGAAACATTGCTAATCACAATTCACCAGAAGGTTGTTACCTTAATAATACATTGTTTTGTTTAAGTTGTATACCTTACGAGTTATTAAACTTTTTTGTGAAATCTATTTTGTGCTAAACAGGATAGGGACATGAGTAATGGTAGCAGCATTGGATTCACTTCTTTTGGAGGGGGCTCAGGCTGTGTCCTTGACCAGAGTTGTAAAACCTAAAAATCTCAACAAATGTGAAATTACCAAAATACCCCTAATGCAAGAAAATCTATAAAAGCTTAAATAAATTTCAGTTTAATTATAGAAATTATGAAAAATACAATATATAGCAATTATGAAATTTTTGTAAGATCAAAATACTTTATGTTATACAAGGAAATTAATTAAAATTATGTATATAGGTATATATGCCGAATTATAAACAATAAATTAATTATGCATTATTATTAATATAAATAATTATAGATAAATATATAATAATTATGGAAATGGTAAAATCTGATTTAAAACCTATTTGAAAGCCATGGGACTCGGCCAAACTAGTATTATTATCCTTTAAGTCATTTCATTTGCTAAATTCTTTAAAAACAAATACCGAACCCTAAATAAATTAAGTGGCGGCACCAAAGATATTTCTCCTTGGTCTTAGATGCGTTTTTATAAGTTCATTTTGGAAGAGTATGGAGTGTGGGGAAAATTAAGTGGGAAGTTGTGGGGTATGCGGAGTGCTTGGTTCGATTTTGATTATTGTTTGGGGTTCCGGAAAAAAGACTATACGAGTTCATTATAAATACTAAAATAATCAAGGTCATCAATCGGTAATTTTTATATACTCTTGTTTCTTCTGATTGATCATTGTTAATATACCTGGGAAATGTTCATGCCCCAAATTTTATTTGGTTTTATAAATTGAAAATATTCAATACCTAATTTTAGATTAAATATGAAATCGCGGCATATCGAAAATAATTGTAAAAATTTATTTTTATTTTTTTATAAGGTTTTTCATACACATCTAATTCAGAAAGATTGTTGATATTTATAAATGATTCGAATCATTATTGGGGATTTAAGTTGAGTTTGCCGATTCGAAAATAAGGGAAAAAAAGGAAAGAAATGGTTAAAATGGAACTTAGGGTTAGGGTTTGTTATTTTTCAAAGGTGCTATAAAATGCTAATGATTGGGAAAATAATTGTGTTTGTGGTTTGAAATAAATCTAAACTAGGGTTTGTGGAGTTTTATTGTTAGCCGATTGTGATATTATATATAGTATATGGACTTGTTTGTAATTTTCTGAAATATAGGGGTCTATCTTTGACTTGTTATTATATTTAGTATATTCTGTATAAAATAAGTTGGGGGAGTATAAAAAGGTAATATTGATATTAATTTGGATTAAAATGGTTAATTATATATAATTAAGTAATTAGAAGTTTAATTAATTAAAAATGAGGATGAAATTGTAAATTCTGAATATAAGTATTAAGGTTTGGTTCGTATTTAATGTATAAAGTATTAATTTTGTCATATACTTGAATAGATAGCGGGCATTGTTTTGTAATTGGAAATTAATGATAATGTTTATAATTAATTAATAAACAAAAGACCCTAAATTTGTAATTATGTATACAATTATGGGTTTGACTTGTAAATACATAAAATGGAAGGTATAATCTGTAATAAAATTGAGAACACTTTTGATTTTTACACTTTTATCCTCTGAAGATTGTTGATTTTGCATTTATTAAACCATAAATATGGTATAGTTGTCATATTTACCCTAAATTGTAAGTGTGGCATATTAAGTTCCATAATCTATTTAAAATTATGAATTAGAATCTACAATGTGAATATTACTAAAAATAGAAAGTTTCTAAAAATGGAAAGTTACTAAAAATAGAAAGTTTCTAACAAATGGAAAGTTACTAAAAATAGAAAGTTTCTAAAAATAATGGAAGGTTCTAAAAATGGATAAAGTTATACTTAACATGAAGGTTTTGTAATTCCGAATCTATTCCTTTCTTTAGGTTCGGTAAAAAGAGGGGGGAGTGATTTTTGATATTCTGTGGTGTTCTCTATTGATTTATGCTTTGTTCGGTGAATAAGTTACAGATATTCGGGACCGTATCGTGTAGTTTCGCATGACATATTCTCTCTATCTTTGATTACTTTATGTGATTTGCTTCATATACTCTGAGAATTTTTTTTTGGACTTTTAATATGATCTGGCATTTTGTTCCATTTGAAACTCCTGCTATGTAACTTTGATATTTGAACGCCTTTGATATTTGAAACCTTTGAAATTGAACTTTGTATATGATCCTTTGTTAGGACCTTTGTTTTGAACCTTCAGTTGAGAACCAAGCACTATTTGTTTCTAGTCATGAAGGTATCATGGCCGTATGTCATTGATGCACGTTGGCATTGATCATGTGTGAAGTGAGTGATTTCTCATACGTCCAACCATTTGATATTATTGTGCACTATGAAGATTGAGATTTGTTTAAGGGGGCGTTTGGATGCATCTAGATTTGTTTTGTATTCGATGGATTATGACATTATGTTATTTTGTATATTTGGTGACTGATGTTTCGGGTGCAATCCCGTCTTTTCACAACAGGACTTTGGAGCTCATGATCATGGTCTACTTTGTTTGATTTGTTTTGGGCGTGGTGATTGATTCTTAACCTAACTTAACCTAATTTAATTTTCTGATTCATCTTACCTTACCCTATGATTTGATATTCTGATTTGTCTTATCTTATATTTGTAATCCATTTGATCATGTATTGTGAGATCCTTTGTACTTTGTATCATATCCTTTGATTTCCGTTATCTTTTGCATTCGATTATATATATCTGTTCACTGGGCTTTGTAAGCTCAGCCGCACTTTCTTTTCCTGCGGCAGGTATCTAAGCTAGGAGCTGGGGTTTGCTTTTGGGTTATGAGTGCTGAGTGTGGACTACCCTAGAGATCTTACCTTTGATATGCGAATTGTTTCCTTTCAAGACATTTGTTATTTCGTTTGGATATGTTTATCCTTTGAGAACTTATGTACCTTAAGTCATGTTGACTTATTTTCCTTTGGTTATTTATTTAAGACTTCCGCTGTTATATGCTTGTGTTAATGATTGTGGGTATGCTTTTGATGTCACACCATATTTGTAATACTTCTACCCTTCTGGGTCGGGGCGTTATAATTTTATGGTTATCAGAGCCTGCCAGTTTATCATGTCGAGGTTTATGACCTTAGAGGCTTAGGCTATGTCTGTGAGGATTGGGTAGACATTAGGATCTTCTGCGTAACTCTCTTCCGTAACCTATCTTGTTTTCGTTTGCTAATCGCGAATCACCACTCCTTTCTCGATCTGTTCTAGATGGTGGGCTACCCGTGAAACATTATATTGACTCCTACTCCACTTAATCGCAACGTGTATAATCATTTCAACCCCAATGAAGAACCATATGCTTATTGACCATGAATATGTTAACTGCCCTCTACGTTTTGATGATCGTATTCGTCCTGCGAATTTGCTTCCTATCCATATGTTCGACTTTGATGTGATTCTTGGCATGGATTGGTTGGCTTCTCATCGAGCTACCATTGACTGCTATGCTAGGACGTGTCTTTTGGGAACGTTCTTCCAACCTGAATTTGTTTATCATGGTTCTACCGCTTCAGTCCGTTAAGCTCATCTCTGCTATGAAGGCGACGAACCTTGATTTATCATGGGTTTGCCAAGGTTTTACTTGGCTTCTTGTTATGGAACATCTTTGGGGACGAGTCCTAAAATATTGAAAATCTTTCTGTTGTTCGTGGAATTCGTGATGTTTTTCCGATGAACTTCTGCGCTTCCGCGGCTAGAGAGATTGAATTGTGGCATTGGGTAATTTCCGGTGCTGAACCTATTCAAAGGCTCCGTATCGGTATGGCACCTGTTGAATTGAAAGAGTTAAAGGCGTAGTTACAGGAGATGTTGGAGATATGGTTTTATTAGACCCCAAGTCGGTTTTCACCGTGGGGAACTGCACCGGTCTTATTTGTTAAAAGAAGAAAGAAATTGGGAGCATGCGGTTGTGTATTGATTACCGCGAACTCAACCGGATGTTACTGATCGTAACCGTATCTCTTCTGCGAATCGACGTTTTGTTTTGACCAATTGCAAGGGTGCTCTAAATAGTTTTCTAAGATTGATCTGCGATTGGTTATCATCAGCTTCGTTTGAGAGAGCAGGATATTCTTAGACTGCTTTTCGTACGCGTTATGGCCACTAGGAATTCTCGGTTGATGCCCTTCGGTGATTAATGCTCGCCGTATTTATGGAGTTGATGATCCGTATTTTCAACGAGTACCTTGATAAGTTTCGTTATTGTTTTCATCGACGACATCCTTGTTTACTCTCAGTTTGAAGAAGAGCATGAATAACATCTACGGATAGTGTTGGAGATTCTTAGACAGAAGAAATTGTATGCGAAATTTTCGAAGTGCGAGTTTTGGTTACAGCAAGTCGTTTTGGTAATATTGTATCTGCAGATGAACACTCATTATGGATCCATCAACGGTTGAGCTATCACCAAATGGCAGAGACCGACTACGGTGCAGCAGTGAGAAGTTTTCTGGGTTGCTGGCTTATTACCGACGTTTGTTGAGGGGTTTCCCGATTAGCTTTACCTCTTACCCAGCTGATGAGAAAGGGTGAGAAGTTTGTGTGGATGGATGAGCGTCAGGAGAGTTTTGAGGAATTGAAATGGAGATTGGTGTCTGCTCCGATATTGACTCTTCCATCAAGTTCTGGTGGTTTTCAAATATACAGTGATGCATTGAAGAAAGGTTTGGGTTGTGTTTTGATGCAACATGGGAAGGTGATTGCCTACGCTTCAAGACAACTAAAACCTTATGAAGTAAATTATCCAACCCATGATCTTGAGTTAGCTGCGGTGGTTTTTGCATTGAAGATCTGGAGATACTATCTGTATGGTGAAACTTGTGATATATTTACAGATCATAAGAGTCTCAAATATATTTTTACTTAGAGAGAACTTAACATAAGACAGAGAAGATGGTTGGAACTTCTGAAATATTATGACACTAACATCCAGTACCATCCGGGCAAGGCTAATGTGGTTGCCGACGCACTTAGTCGAAAATCTGGGATGATAGCTTGTTTTGATTCCATAATCCTTCGTGATTTAGAGCGTTTGGATGTTGAGTATTGTGTACGAGGTTTGGTGGCTATTGGGCTGAGTATGAGGATAGAGTTAACTCTGCTACAGATCAAAGAGCTCAAGGGCACGGTGAGTTGTGGGCTATTGTGCAGAATGTTGAAGACGGTAAACATACTGAGTTCAGTGTTGATGATGACGGTGTTGTGTGGTTTGAAGATAGGCTATGTGTTCCTAATGATCAGGCACTTCGCGAGAAGGTTATGACGGAAGCTCATAGTTCTCTATTTACTATTCATCCAGGTTCAATCAAGATGTACAGAGATTTGAAACAAGTTTACTTTGGCTTGGAACAACATAAAGCAAGATGTGGTCGTTTTGTATCCCAATGTATGGACGTGTCAGCAGGTCAAATTGAACATCAAAGGACTAGTGGTTGTTACAGCCGGTTGGAGATTCTATGTGGAAATGGATGAGATTTCCATGGATTTCGTTACTGGGTTGCCTACTACTCAGAAAAGACATGATGCGATTTGGGTGGTTGTTGATCGGCTAACCAAGTCTGCTCATTTCTTACCTATTCGGAAGAACTATGGTATTAGTAAGTTGGCGGAGATTTTTAGGACAGGGAATCGTTACGACTGATGGTACACCGACTTATATTGTGTCCGATAGAGGGATCAGAGTTTACGTCTTTTTTGGAAAGGATTACAGAAAGCTTGGGGAACTCGTCTTAAGTTCAGTACAGCATTTCATCCTCAAACCGATGGTCAGTCAGAGAGGACCATTCAGACTTTGGAAGATATGTTGAGGGCTTGTGCTTTGGAATGGACAGGTAGTTGGGATGAATATTTGTGCTTGGTGGAGTTTGCCTACAATAATAGTTGGCATGCTAGCATCAAGGCAGCACCTTTCGAGCTTTTGTATGGTAGAAAATGTCGAGCACCTATTTGCTGGGATGAAGTAGGTGAACGTTTGATTGAAGGTCCGGAGCTCATCGAGATTACTAATGAGAAAGTGGCTGTTGCTAAGGAGAAATTGAAAGAGGCTAGATCGCGACAGAAGAGTTATGCTGATAAGCATCGACGTGACTTAGAGTTTCAAGTTGGAGATCGTGTATTTCTGAAGGTTTCGCCATTCAGAGGAGTTAAACGTTTTGGGATCAAGGGCAAGCTCAGTCCTCGATTCATCGGTCCGTTTGAGATTTTGGAACGTATTGGAGAGGTTTCGTATCGTCTGGCGCTTCCTCCGCAGTTATCGCACGTTCACGATGTCTTTCATGTATCTCTTTTGAGGGGATACCATTATCATCCATTGCATGTCGCATCTTATCCTTTTGATCAGATTCAGCCTGATATGTCTTTGTCCGAGGAACCTGAATCCATTCTGGATCGGCAAGAGAGAGTCATGAGAAACAAAGTTATTCCTTTTGTGAAGATTCTTTGGAAGAATCACCCAGAGCGTGAGGCTACCTGGGAGACCGAAGAGTCTATGCGAGCTAGTTATCCTCATTTCTTTGTCTAGTTCGGTATGTTTTCGTTTCGTTCTCATTTCGTTTTCATTCCGGTTCATTTCAATTTTCGAGGACGAAATTTTTTTTAGAGGGGAAGAAGTTGTAAAACCTAAAAATCTCAACAAGTGTAAAATTACCAAAATACCCCTAATGCAAGAAAATTACATAAAAGCATGCATAAATTTCATTTTAATTCTAGAAATTATAAAAATATAACATATGACAATTATGAAATTTATGTAAGATTAAAATACCTTATATTATATAAGAAAAATAATTAATGTTTATGCATATGTATTTATGCCGAAATTAATTACATTTAATTACTTATACATTACAATTAATATAAAATAAATATGTATAATTACAAAATAAATGTTGGCAAGTTACAAATCAGATTTAGTCTTTTTGAAAGCCCAAAAACTCGGCCAAATACTTTATTTATTATCCTTTATGCATTTCTTTTATTAAACCCTAAAAACAAATCTCACCGAAACCCTAAAAATACAAAGAGGCGGCACAAGAATTTTTCCAGAGCTAGCACGAATTTTCTAAGGTGTTTTGAAGGTCAAGGATCGTGGGAAAAATATTGGAAAGATTGTTTAAGGCTTGGTTCGATCGTGGGAATTTATTTGGTTCGAAAAACAAATTCGTGTGTCAATAATTCGAAAAATCACCAAGGATCATCAAGGGTATTTTTGTATCTCATTTTTCATCATATTAATTCGTTCTATGCTTAAGAAAAATTATCATGCATGTTATTTTGGTCGAAATAATTAAAACATGTTCGAAACCCTAATTTTTAGCTAATTATGAAATCGGCATAAATAATAATTGTACATTTGATTTTATATTTTTCTAAGGTTTTATATATCATATGTAACTCAGATAAATTGTTGGAAAAATTTAGGGGAGATTCAAAATAATTATTTGGGATTTTTCTTTGTTTGCCGATTTTCGAATAAAAGAAAAAAGGGAAAGAAAATGGGTTAAACAAATTAGGGTTAGGGTTTTGCTAATTTTTCCAGGTTCAATTAATGCTAATGATTGGGTAATAATTATGTTTGTGGTTGGGAAAAATTAAATTAGGGTTTTGTTGATTTAATTACTTAGCCGATTTGATTTTTAATATATGAGGGGGTGATTTGTAATTTCTGAAACTATGAGGTCTATTTTAAACATGTTATTATACTTATTATATTCTGTATAAAATAAGTTGGGGGGTATAAAATGTCATATTGATATTATTTTGGATTAAAATGGTTAATTACATATAATAAGTAATTAGAAATTAATTAATTAAAATAGAGGGACTGAAATTGTAAATTCTGAAAAGTGGAAGGTTTGGTTAGTATTTAATGTATAAAGTATGATTTTGTCATAATTGAATCTATAAGGGCTTGTTTTGTAATTATGGATAATTAAAGATAATGTTTAATTAATTAATAAACCAAAAGGACTAAATATGTAAATTATGTAAAATTAAGGGTTTGACTTGTAAATACAGAAAATGGAAGGTATAATCTGAATAAAATGTGAAACTTTGATATTTACCCTTTTAACCTTGAAAATTGTTGATTTTGCATATTAAACCCTAAAATATGGAAAGTTGTCATATTTAACCCTAAACTTGTAAGGTTGGCATATTAAGTCCCTAAGCTATTCAAAATACTTAATAGAATCTCAAATGATGAATATTACTAATTTTGGAAACTTACTAAAAATGGAAAGTTACTAAAAATGGAAAGTTACTAAAAATGGAAAGTTACTAAAAATGGAAAGTTACTAAAAATGGAAAGTTACTAAAAATGGAAAGTTACTAAAAATAGAAAGTATAACTTAAATGAATGGTTTGTAATTCGAATTCATCATTTCTTTAGGTTCGGTCAAGAGGGAGTGATTTTGATTTCCTGTGGTGTTTTCTTTGATTATTGCTTTGCTTCGGAATAAGGTACAGATATTCTGACCTTATCGTTAAGGTTTCTCATGACATATTCCTCTCTATCTTTGATTTCTTATGTGATTTGCTACATTTGCTCTGAGCCTTTTATTTTGGCTCTCTTATATGATCTGTCATTATGTTCTATCTGAACCCTGCTATGCTACCTTTGATATTTGAACCTTTGGCATTGAACCTTTGCTATGATCCCCTTTGAAATGAACTTTGATATGACTTTGCTTTGAACCCTTCAGTTTGAGAACCAAGCCACTATTTGTTTCCTAGCCATGAAGGTAACATGGCCGTGTCATTGATGTACCTTTGGCATGACTCATGTGTGAGTGAGTAATTTCTCACGCCGTCCCCCATTTGATATTATATGCGCATTATGAAGATTATTATTTGTTTAAGGGGCGTATGGATGCATCCTAGATTTGTTTTGTATTCGATGGATTATGACATTATGATATATGGATATTTGGTGACTGATGTTTGGGTGCATTCCACGTCTTTCACAATTTTGGGAGCTCATGACTCCATGGTTACTATGATATGATTTGTTTGGGCTTGGTGATTGAACTTCATTTGATTCTCTGATTCATCTTACCTTACACTATGATTTGATCTTTTGATTTGCCTTACCCTACATTTGTATTCCTTTGATCATGTATTGTGATATCCTTTGTACCTTGTATCGTATCCTTTGATTTGCTATTATCTTTTGCGTTCGATTATATATATCTGTTCACTGGGCTTTGTAAGCTCAACCGCACTTTCTTTTCCTGCGGCAGGTGTCTAAGCTAGGAGCTGGGGTTGCTTTCGGGTTATAAGTGCTGAGTGTGGACTTACCCTAGAGATCTTAGTTTTGATATATGAATTGTTTCTCTTCAAGACATTTGTTATTTCGTTTGGATATGTTTAACCTTTGAGAACTTATGTACTTTAAGTCGTGTTGACTTATTTTCTTTGGTTATTTATTGAGACTTCCGCTGTTTATGCTTGTGTTATGATTATGAATGCTTTTGATGTCACACCATATTTGTAATACTTCTACCCTTTTGGGTCGGGGCGTTACATTATGGTTTGAATATGCATGTTAATCATGACGAGGTCTTATGACCTTAAAGCTTAGGCTATGACCTGTGAGGATTGGGTAGACACTAGGTTCCTTCTGCGTAACTCTCTTCCGTAACCTATCCTGTTTTCGTTTGCTAATTGTTTTCTCGATCGTTCAGATTGGTGACTACCCGTAGAAACTCAGATGATGATGTTCCTAACTTCGAGGCCATGATTGCTGCTGCTGTGGCCAATGCTCTCCCTAACCTTACGGCTGCTTTGAGGACTCAGATCACCAATGACATCAGGAATGGTGCTGAATCTTCAGGTGGCAGTGGTGGTGGTGGTGATGCTACACCCCAAGGGATTCATGTTTGGATCGAAAGGTTTACTAAGTTAAAGCCGCTTGCGTTTCGGTCTGCTGTCACTCCTGCCGAGGCAGAAGACTGGATTACGCATATGGAGAAGTTGTATACAAGTTGGGTTGTCCCGACAACTTCAAGACTCGTCTTGCTGCGTTTAAACTAGAGGGTGATGCACTGAGCTGGTGGAAAGCTCATTTGCGTACTCAGGTTGGAGGTGATGCTTTTGCCGATACTTGTACTTGGGTTGCTTTTCGTGAGATCTTTTACAACAGGTATTTTCCGACATCTGAACAACAACGTTATGAGCGTGAGTATGGGTCGATATGTCAGCTGGATCGAGAGAATTCTGGAGAGTACATGGAGAGGTTCACTAGATTGGCTAGTTTTGTTGGAGCTACTGCTGGGAAGATGCTAAGAGGGCAAGCTATGACTTCAAATGGGGGTTAAGAAGTGGTTTGGACCGGCATCGTTAATCACGGGAGTATACGAATGTTGCGCAGTGTGCGGCTGCTGCCCGTAACATTGAGTTATTACATGAGAGTGGAAATTCAAATAAGCGTGATAGAGATGGTAATCGAATTCAAAACAGGGGACAGGGCCAACAGGAGAACAGGGGTCGTCATGACCAGGGTCAGCATGAGTATAGGGGTCGTCAGGACCAGAATGTTGAGCATCGGGGTCGACAGGATCGGGGTTATGATTCGAGACGACAGGATTTTCGGGGTCAGGATCAGAGGTTTACTGGTAGGAATGGGAATGACCGCCAGGGTCAGGGTAACTACAACCAGCGCCAGCACAGGGGTCAGTCAACTCGGGATTTTAACCAGGGTCATGCTTCAGGTTCTGCAAGTCAGAGGAGGTCTACTGAGACTTTGCCTCCTCCACCTCTTTGTACTACATGTGGAAGGCCTATCAAGGTGTTTGTATATAAGGCTACTGGGGATGTTTATTGCGGGTCTATCAACATAGGTGAAGTACCAAACACCCTCCCTAATTTATAACCCATACCCCCACCCCCAATTTGTCCCCAAGCGAAGCAGAAGCAGAATATGCCAACAGATTTTGCTAGACTGCCTCCTACTACAGGACGAGTTTATGCTACGACTCGTGATCAGGCGGCCAAGACTTCAGGTACTATTACCGGTAATCTCTACATTGATGATCGTACTGTCTTCGTTTTATTTGATACTGGGGCTACACATTCTATTATTATATACCACTTTTGATAAAGAAACTTAATATGAATCCTACACCATTAATTGAACGTGTAATCATTTCAACCCCAATGAAGAACCATATGCTCATTGACCATGAATATGTTAATTGTCCTCTCCGTTTTGATGATCGTATTCGTCCTGCGAATTTGCTTCCTATTCATATGCTCGACTTTGATGTGATTCTTGGCATGGATTGGTTGGCTTCTCATCGAGCTACCATTGACTGCTATGCTAGGACTGTGATCTTTGGTAACGTCGTCAACCTGGAATTTGTTTATCTTGGTTCCTCACCGTTAAGTCCGTTAAAATTATCTCTTGCTATGAAGGCACGTACCTTGATTTCTCATGGGTGCCAAGGTTTTCTGGCTTCTGTTATGGACACATCTTTGGAGAGTCCTAATATTGAAAATCTTTCTGTTGTTCGTGATTCACTGTGTTTTTCCGATGAACTCCTGCGACTTCCTCGGCTAGGAAGATTGAATTGGCATGAGGAATTCCCGGTGCTGAACCTATCTCAAAGGCTCCGTATCGTATGGCACCTGTTGAATTGAAGGAGTTAAAGGAGCAGTTACAGGAGATGTTGGAGAATGGTTTTATTAGACCCAGTGTTTCACCGTGGGGTGCACCGGTCTTATTTGTTAAGAAGAAAGATGGGAGCATGCGCTTGTGTATTGATTACCGCGAACTCAACCGTATTACTATTCGTAACCGCTATCCTCTTCCGCGAATCGACGATTTGTTTGACCAACTTCAAGGGGCCAAATATTTTTCTAAGATTGATCTGCGATCTGGTTATCATCAGCTTCGTGTGAGAGAACAGGATATTTCTAAGACTGCTTTTCGTACGCGTTATGGCCACTACGAATTCTTGGTTATGCCCTTCGGTCTGACTAATGCTCCTGCCGTGTTTATGGATTTGATGAACCGTGTTTTCCACGAATACCTTGATAAGTTCGTTATTGTTTTCATCGACGACATCCTAGTTTACTCTAAGTCTGAAGAAGAGCATGAGCAACATCTACGGATTGTGTTGGAGATTCTTAGACAAAAGAAGTTGTATGCGAAGTTTTCGAAGTGCGAGTTCTGGTTACAGCAAGTCGCTTTCCTTGGTCATATTGTATCTGCAGATGGCATCATTATGGATCCATCAAAGGTTGAAGCTATCACCAAATGGCCGAGACCTACTACGGTGACGGAGGTGAGAAGTTTTCTGGGGCTTGCTGGCTATTACCGACGTTTTGTTGAGGGTTTCTCCCGATTAGCTTTACCTTTACAGCTGATGAGATGGGTCGAGAAGTTTGTGTGACGGTACGTGCGTCAGGAGAGTTTTGAGGAATTGAACGGAGATTGTGATCTGCGCGATATTGACTCTTTCCATCGGTTCCGATGGTTTTCAAGATATACAGTGATTGCATCGGAAGAAAGGTTTGGGTTGTGTTTTGAGAAACATGGAAAGTGATCGCCTACGCTTCAAGGCAGCTGAAGCCTTATGAACTAAATTATCCAACCCCTGATCTTGAGTTAGCTGCCGTGGTTTTTGCATTGAAGATCTAGAGACACTATCTGTATGGTGAAGTTGTGGATATTTTTACAGATTCATAGAGTCTAATATATTTTAACTCAGCTGAGAACTCTATACATGTGACGAGAAGATGGTTGGAACTTCTGAAAGATTATGACACTAACATCCAGTACCATCCGGGCAAGGCTAATGTGGTTGCCGACGCACTTAGTCGAAAATCTGGGATGATAGCTTGTTTTGATTCCAGGATCCTTCATGATTTAGAGCGTTTGGATGTTGAACTATGGTATATATATATATATATATTTATATATTATATATATATTTATTAATATATTTATATATATATTTATATATATATATTTATATATATTTTATATATATTACTTAAAGTGACAAGTTCAAATAGTATGGGGTTCATTTTGTAACTTTTTAGTATAGTTTTGATAAGTATCGGTTCGGGACTCGTTTGAATGACTTAACGGACGATTCAACTCTCGAAACTTGCGCCATTGTTTTCCAAATTATTTTTCTGATAAAAATGAGTATTCACTGACTACTTTCGTAAACGTTTTTAAAAGTTTATTTAAACGTTTTATTTATCTTTGTAATATTCCGATTAAACTTGTCCGTAAAATGATCATTTTACTCGAATATTTGCGTCTTCAACAAACGTCACTGAATAAAATGTTAAATAATTTATTAAATATTCTTATTTAATAAAACGCGATAATTAAATGTAATTTAATTATTATTTTTATGTTTCTAAAATCTTGCGAGGGCATTTCAGTCACCTTCTGACTGTTTTCGGGTCTCGGTCAAAACTAAAAAGTTGTCAGGAATATCATTCCACATCAAATTGCTTTAGAGTCCGAGTCGTGAAAACGTGATTTAGATGGTCGTTCTTATAAGTCAAGCCAGACCCTAAAAGTCAAAGGGTAAAATCGTCATTCAAAATTTTGAAAATTCTCGGATGTTACAGTACCTACCCCTTAAAGAAATCTCGTCCCGAGATTAAATTTGTGTTATCCGATTGTGTGACCAAGGAAAGACTTAAGGTTAAATAAACTCGTCCTAAACAAGACGCTGATAACTTTATTCAGCAAAATTCGGTGTTTCTATACTTCTCAATCTACCAAAAATTTTGGCTAGGTTTGTCCAGGATATTTAATCCATCAATATGGGTATCTCAAAATATATCATTACAGATCTTATGACTGATCTAACCGTGTTATAGGGAAAGTCTCATTATAGTGAAAACCTCAAGAAAAATGTGTAGTCGCGTGAGTATGTTTGTATAAGTTTCTAAATGTCCGAGGACGGAGTCTCGTTTCTACTATCTGTAAGGTTCGATAATTCACATCAACGTGGCTTATGGATGTAAGTACTCAACTTACTTGGCAGTACTAGGATGTATCGCGACCTAAGTTTTCATACTAGTGGCCCGAAATGAATAGTCCAACTATCTGTTTCGTCGATAGGTGTTTATCTCGTTTAAGGTGGGGTTGCATTACCTATTGGCTAAAGTTGTATCAGTCGGGACCGCTCCAGGACCCAACCACGGCAACTATAACGATGATAACTATAACAAACGGTGATGGGATGCAGAGGGTGAGGACCCTCCGAGAAACAATATCCCCAGAATAAAGTTCAATAAATGAGAGGAGCTCGCGAGAGCTTATGCGATAGACGGCGGATTATGGTACTCAGTCGTTAGTTCGAGGATGCATCAACTCCATTAGTTCAAGTGGGTAACAAGTCTGTTAGTTCTACGAACAGTTCGTGATCGCGAGGATTAGCAACGGCAAAAGTAATAACTTAAGAATGAGATAAGGTAGTTCCAAGCGAGGCCTTAAGATTTGTGAGTGGCAAGAATGATTGTGTTCTTGGACCTTTTAACGGATTCTGATGATTGTCGACTTCAGGTTCTTACTCGTCTCACATTGGATACCATTAAGCCAACTCATTTATAATTTCTTATTTACATAAAGAAGCGTCCAAAAGGTATGAAGTAAGAAATATGATAAACTCATGGTTCGGTGATTTATAATTTATTTATTTAACTGAGAGGCGTCCCATCCTTCTAAATAATTAATTATAAATCATCCTACTTAATAATTCCCGGTGCAATACGCGTACTCTCATAACCTTCAAGGTGGTTGACATGACGATGCATGTGTTCTACTGAGTATGGGACGAGTGTTCCAAACTCGTCTTCGGAGACGGGGAGTAAAACTATCAGGGAAATCACATAGTTTTTCAAGATCGTTAACGAGTACTCGGTTAGAGTAACTAAGGTAAAAGTCTTTACGAACGAGTTAACATAGCAATTATCATATAAATCCTCCTATTACAAGGTGGGGGGGTGGCCCCGCCATACATGATTGTAATACTTAGATTCATACATAATCCCATGTAAACAGAACTGTGACTGGCTTTGTTAACATAGCAATTATCATATCAATCCTCATATTACAAGTCCCGCCCATACAAGACTTGTAATACTTAGATTCATACATAATTCCATGTAAACAAAACTGTGACGGGCTTTGTTAACATAGCAATTATCATATCAATCCTCATATTACAAGTCCCGCCCATACAAGACTTGTAATACTTAGATTCATACATAATTCCATGTAAACAAAACTGTGACGGTCTCCGTGTAATACAATATAGTATAAAGCTATGAAGAAAAATAATATCCTTAGAGACCATTGTTTAACTTACAATGTCTGAGAACGAAGTGAGACCATTGCGCAACTCACAATGTCTGACGAGTAGAATGAGACCATTGTGCAACCCACAATGTCTTAAAAATATTCTGGTATTTATATAATAACTCTTATATAAATAAGCGTACGATATACGCGAAAGGAATGCAAGCATATATATATTATATATATGTATGTCACGTAAGCACTTAATGCAGCACGTAATGTAAGCACATAAGCAAGTAGCGTGTATGCACTTTGAAAATGTTTGATGTGATGCAATATTTGTGAAAACGGTTATAGTCTAGGGTAAAATATGCAACCTAGTTCTCTATAACCAGTGCTCTGATACCAATCTGTAACACCCCCAAAAATATACAACGCAGCGGAATACCACATGGGGTGCTACTTCATAATACACAGCGCTAGATACAAGAGAACGACCTCTAAAAAGTGTCGTTTGTAAAACAATCTCGTTGATTTTCTGAAATCAAAATAATAGTTGTCCCATAATTGCATCACCATGAAAAACTTGAATGTAAAGACTCCAATGCACATCAAATAATCCAAGCATCTAATTCACCTGAGAAAAACATGCTTAAAAGTGTCAACATTAAAGTTGGTGAGTTCATAGATTAGTTTAAATATGAATGTAAGTTTCAACTGAATGTATTTGTCCACTGTATCATCACAGTACCATGTAAAAATCCCAAAGATTTATAAAGAATGCACGACACATTTTATGTCACCAAAAGTACCAATCTTATCCCAAAGATTTATAAAGAATGCATGACCAATTTAATGTCACCAAAATGTTTCAAGTATGTATTGCCACTTTATTCAAGGCACAATAAATATCCGTGTGAGTATAAAACAATGATTACAATTACTCTAAGTTCATGAAACTGCGACGTAGACTTGTATGTATGCCACTTTATTCAAGGCACCGTAAGAATGTACCCATCGTAGGTGTTCCCTCCAAGAACACCCGGGCAGTAATAAAAATAATGTGTTCCCCTCATGGGTGTTCCCTCCAAGAACACCCGGGCATGTATGCAAATAATATGTTCCCATCATGGGTGTTCCCTCCAAGAACACCCGGGCAGTAATGATTGTTGGCCCCGCAGGCGCCAATCAAATCGTAATCCGACATGGTATAACGTTCGTTCCCAGTGATAGCTAGTCACCCGAACGGGGATTGTCAATCCCAAATAGATCTATCTTATAACATTCGCGCTTACCCTCCGAGTAATTAACAGTTCATGCAACTTAAGCTAATCCATAATCATTTCAAAAGTAAAGTATGCATTCGTGACCAAAAATGAAGTCAAGTAATGTATCCCATAGCGAGCTATGTAAATGAGTATGTAAACCAATTTGTAAACAATCTTGTAAATGCATTTGTAAACAAGCATGTTCTCACCCCAAAAATATACTACCTCCGTCCCACTTTAAGTGTCCACTTGACTTTTTCAAAGTCTTTTTTCTTCAACTTTGACCTTAATGATTTCTTCTTACGTTATATGATACTTGATGCAAGATATATGAATGGATAGAGTTTTGAATATATTTTTCGTTGGTAGAATTTTCGTTCAATATTATATAACACAAATAAAAATATTTATGGTCAAAGTTGATAAAAAAAGACTTAAAAGATTCCATTGTGGACACTTAATATGAGACGGAGGGAGTATGTAAAACCAGTAAAACATGGGGCTATAAACTCACCTTGATCAAAGACCACGATCAAATAATCCAAATAATTCACAACCGAATCTGCAACGATCACGGCCACGACCTATAATTATGTCGTTCTATTATAATACACGTATTAAATACGATCAACGATGCGTACATCGTAACGACGAAATCATACATATTTTTATATGTATACATACATATATACATGTGATGAGAAATCCACTTGCGCGTCTTTAAACCTTAACCCTTAGTATATTTTATGTATATATACTATTTTCCGTCCAATATAACTTATCTCTAATATGTAAAGAAAGTTACTATTTTTTTTAGACCTTCCGTTTTTAGAACCGAATAATGTTCTTAAAATAATTAATTGAAATAATATATTAACCGACCTTTAGTTTTGACCCGCTATGTCTTAATTTTTAAAACAGACAATCCTCGCGGCAAAGTAAAACGTCATTACGAACAACTTTCGTGTTTCGCCGGAAGGCTGAAACGGACCCGAAAGTGCTCAAATCGTTTAATTAATAGATCTGTCAGATTTAATATATTAAAAATAACTTATTTTCTATTAAAGTGTATATTCCGATTTCACTCCAGTTTCTTCGTTATTTGGATTTAAAAGTCCCGTTTTATATCAAAACGTCCGTAAAAATATAATTTGTTATCTTTTGTAAACCAAAGTCTAACTTATCAAAATCTCGAATCCCGAATCCCATGTTCCGTTTTCTGCTATTAATTATTCGTTCCAAAACGCGCCAAAGTCCGTTTTTAGTTCAAATCTCGTCTAAACTATATCTAGTATCGCTTATACATTAATATTAATCCCGTTTTAAATATTAATATCATATTTTACTTAGACGTCGCAAGTTTCATTAGATTTTCATCACATATAACCAATTGATAATATATGAAACAATTAATATATTTATGGTGCAAAATAAAACGCACCCTTTTGTGTCTGATTATCAAACCAAACAAACCCCCGGCTGTCCCGGCTGTTTCGCAGCCAAACACACGCACCCGACCCGGCTGATGGACAGCCAAACGCACCCTTGTGCGTGGCTGTTAAGCCAAACGCACCCTTATTTTGGTAAACCCAAATCCAAACGCCCCTTTTTGTGTTTCTATACAACCAAACACGCCCTTGCTGGGCTGTTACAAACCAAACGCAGCCTATGACTGTTCTCAACAGCCAAACGCACCGCTGCGTTTTTAATAACCAACCCGGACGCACCCTTTTTGGTACTTTAACCCGAAACCAAACACACCCTTTTGTACCCGGCTGTTTCGCTGCCAAAACCCGACAACCCTCGGCTGTCCCGCAGCCAACCCGACACATCCTTTTGTGTTATAACCCAAACCAACCCAAACACGCCCTAGGTGGGGCTGTTACAAACCAAACGGACCCGCTGCGGTTCTAAACCCCGAGCCAAACGCACCCCTACCGGTGCAAAACCAAACCAGCCGCACCCCTTTTTGTACCAAGACCCACCCCGACTCCCTCTTCGGTGGCTGTCACCCCGACCCACCCCATGGTGGCGGCTGCCCACCGAACCAAACCACCCTCGTGGTGGGTTTATACCGAAACAAACGCCCCATGGCTGTTATACATAGCAAACAAACACCCCCCCCTGATAAACCCAACCCAAACGCACCCTATAACGGCGGCAGCCCGCCAAACGCGCCCCATAGTGGCAGCTGCCGCCCCCTTTTGTGGTGGTTTACAGCCGAAACAAAACACCCCTTGTGGTGGTTAAGTACCACCAAACGCACCCTGTTGGTGCGGACTAGAAACCCAGCGCACCCTTTATGGTGACGGCGGGGTGGAGATGGTTGTGGTGCTGCGGCGGCTGTGATGATGATGTGATATGGTGGGGTGGTCGTGTGACAGCAGCTGGCGGGGTGGTGGGGTCGCGCGTGACGGCGAGTGATAGTGAGGATCGGGTGGATCGGGAGAGTGGGAGCATATTTGGTGTTGGCCGGAAAACGCGCCGGAAAAGTTTTCCGGCAGCCGGCGGCGGTGGTCGAGTGGTGGTGGGGGTTCGCCGGAATCATTGGGAGAGAGAGAGAGAGTATATTTGTGTGTGTATGTTTTTTTTATATAAGAATGAAAATGAATAAAAATTTTATATTTATATTAAAACTTTAATATGAAGTGATAAGTTTAATATAGTTGAGGGTTCATTTTGTAACTTTCTTTATATAGTTTTGATAAAAGTGGTTCGGGACTCGTTTGGATGACTTAACGGATGATTCGAGTCGCGAAACTCGCGCCATTGTTTTTCAAATCATTTTTCCGATAAAAATGAGTATTTATTTGATAATAATTTATAAATATTTTATAACATTAAATAAAATATTTGCTATTCGTTTTGTGAACCGGTTACGTCTCGTCCGCAATAGAATGGATTTAAGCTCGAGCATTTGCGTTATCACAACGCTTTTCATCAAAATGATGAATAATTTATTTAATATTTTTATTAAATAAATACTGATAATTAAATAACAAAACAAATTTAATTATTTTTGTGTGTCCGCGTTGTAGGTTGTTCGTTAAATGTTTGCGGTGCTGTTTTAGCCCTTTTCGGCTCGTTTCCCCATGTTCGGCAAAACTGAAAAGTTGTCAGGAATTTCGTTTTACATCAAGTTGCTTTAGAGTCCGAGTCGTGAAAACGTGATCTAGCGGATCGTTCTTGATCCGTCAGCTTATGATCAACATATACCTTTTTCGTTTTCGAGCCAAATAATTGTTAAAAATAGCTTTCACTTGGGAATATCATAATAAATATGATTTATTATTTGAAATACATTCCGAATATTTTACTGGCCACGCGGTAATTGCTTTTATTCAGACCATAAAACGTCGAATGTCAAAAAGTCGATTCGGACCCGAAAAGTCGAAGGGTAAAATAGTCATTCGAAATTTCGAAAATTCTCGGAAGTTACACCACTCCTACAAAGTCATGGTTATAGAATCAACGATTATCCCACCTCAACTTCGACACCATCAACGACCTTGCCAAAAATGATCTCGTCTCCGGTTTACCAAAGTTTAAATATGCTAAAGAACATCTTTGCCCCTCTTGTGAGCAAGGAAAAAGCAAAAGAGCCTCTCACCCACCCAAACCAGTTCTGAACTCAAAGCAACGACTTCATCTGCTTAATATGGATTTGTGTGGTCCAATGCGAGTTGCAAGCATTAATGGTAAACGGTGTATTCTTGTGATAGTAGACGACTACTCTCGATACACTTGGGTTCATTTTCTTAGAACAAAGGATGAAACACCCGAAGTAATTAAGAATTTCTTGAAGAATATTTCTGTCCGTCTTCAAGCCCCTGTTATCATTGTTCGTATTGACAACGGAACTGAATTCAAAAATCACGCACTTAAGGAATATTTTGATAGTGTTGGCATCACACATGAAACATCTGCTGCAAAAACTCCTCAGCAAAATGGAGTCGTTGAGCGCAGAAATTGTACGTTGGTTGAAGCTGCCAGAACTATGTTGATCTTCTCTCATGCTCCGTTGTTCCTATGGGCTGAAGCAATTGCTACTGCGTGTTACACTCAAAATCGTTCAATAATTCACCGACGTTTCAACAAGACACCGTACGAGCTTATTCAAGGCAGAAAACCAGATATCTCTTACCTTCATGTTTTTGGGGCTCTCTGTTATCCGAAGAATGATCATGAAGATATCGGTAAACTTGGTGCAAAAGGCGATATTGGCTTCTTCATTGGATATTCTGCTAATTCTGTTGCTTACAGAGTGTATAACCGGAGGACAAAGAAAATCACGGAGACGATGAATATTACGTTCGATGAGCTTTCAACAATGGCTTTTGAACAAAATAGTTCAAAACCCAGTCTCCAAAGTCTGACTACTAGACAAATCAGTTCTGGACTTGAATTAACCTATGCTCCGTCAACAATTACACCTCAAAAACAACCATTGCATAATGAATATTTTGGTGGTCAACCATCAGAAGCACCAAGAACCGTTCCTGTTGCTCATGTAATATAGAATCTTCAAGCTCCAACTGCATCTATGACAATTCAAGATTCTGCACCGACACCAACAAATTCCTCAAATACTCCAAACTCTTTACACAATGTTGACTAGCAATCACAACAACATGCTCAACAGCAAGGGAATCATACTCCACTGCCAACTGCATATGTTGTTGATAATGTTCTGAATGCCATGTTCTAGGGAGATTTATTTGTAAATCCTTTTGCTACACCTTCCACCGAGTCTGCTGAATCTTCTACTCAAAATGTGGATCCCTCGAACATGCACACTTTTTATCAACCGTACCCATACGATTATCAATGGACTAAGGATCATCCCTTAGAGCTAGTCATAGGAGAACCCTCTCGACCGGTTTTGACAAGAAATCAATTGAAAACTGATGGTGACATGCGCATCTACGCATTAACCGTCAGCATTATGGAACCAAAGACCGTCAAAGAAGCTTTGACCGACCCTGCTTGGATTGAATCCATGCAAAAAAAACTTCATCAATTCATAAGGCTTGATGTATGGGAACTAGTTCCATCACTGGATGACATCAAACCCTTTTCTCTGAAATGGTTATTCAAAAACAAGCATGATGAAGAAAATACGGTCATTCGCAACAAGACTCGTCTAGTTGTGAGGGGGTATCGACAAGAGGAAGGAATTGAATTTGAAGAATCCTTTGCTCTAGTCGCTCGGATGGAAGCTATCAGGATATTCTTGGCATATGCTGCACATAAAGGATTCATTGTGTATCAAACGGATGTGAAAACTGCCTTTCTGCATGGTTTATTGAAAGAAGACGTGTACGTGTGTCAACCTGAAGGTTTCATTGATGCCGATCATCCAAGCCATGTCTATAAATTCAAAAGGCATTGTATGGGTTAAAGCAAGCGCCGAAAGCATGGTACGACGAGCTGTCTACATTTCTCCTACAAAACGTATTCTCCAAAGGCATCATTGATCCGACGTTGTTACCAGACGCTTTGACGATGACATCTTAGTGTACAGGTCTATGTAGATGACATTATCTTTGGCTCGACAAACCCTAGATATGCCACCTTATTCTCTGACTTAATGAAAAGCCGCTTAGAAATGTCGATGATAGGGGAAATGACGTTTTCCTTGGTTTACAGGTTAACCAATCCCCTAGTGGTATATTCATAAACCAGTCCAACTACGTGAATGAAATCCTTAAGAAATATGGATTGAACACTTGTGATACCGTCGGTACTCCAATGGATATCAAAGACAAGCTTGACCTTGACCAGATCGGAACTCCAGTTGATGCAACGAAATATCGTAGCATGATTGGTGCCCTTATGTACCTTACGTCAAGCAGACCGAACATTGTACAGCTACTTGTGTATGTGCTAGATACCAAGCTCGGCCTACCTAAAAGCACCTCAAAGAGGTTAAAAGGATCTTTCGTTATCTTCGGGGAACCGTTAATGCGAGTCTCTGGTATACGAAGGATTCTGGTTTTGAACTAACCAGATTTTTAAATGCTGATTATGCGGGATGTAAAGACACCTTCAAGAGTACTTCCGGTGGAGCACAATTTCTCGGCGAAAAGCTCGTGAGCTGGTCCTCAAAGAAACAAGACTGTACATCGCTGTCAACCGCAGAATCAGAATATGTGTCTCTATCTGCTTGTTGTGCTCAAGTCCTTTGGATGCGGACGCAGTTAACAGATTATGGCTATCACTTCAACAAGATCCCAATTTATTGTGATTCAAAGTCAGCCATCGCCATATCCTGCAACCCGGTTCAACACTCCAGAACGAAACATATAGCGGTCCGATACCATTTCATCAAGGAGCACGTAGAAAAGGGTACGATTGAGCTGTACTTTGTCAAGACCGATTACCAACTGGCCGACATCTTCACCAAAGCACTACCAGTGGACAGATTCAATTATTTGGTTCGTCGCCTTGGAATGCGCAGCCTGTGTCCTCAGGAACTCGATCGTCTTGCAAAGTTACAGTAATATCTTTGTATATATCTATCAGAAAAGAAAATTACAAAAATATAAAACCTATAAAACCAAAAATTTCAAAAATACAAAAATATTCTTCTCTGACATGTCTCTCGACTATCGATAACATTTACGCCCTTAGAAATGTTGATTAATATTAACACGGGGGTATACATGAAGTTCGAGCGGGAGTTTTAATTGCTTTCAAAACATGTCTCTTCAAATTTTCTCTACGACTTCTAAGTAAATATCAGCTTAGGACTCGGACTCCAAAGAAAGGAAAATGTTCATCTATGTACATTTATCCTTCACAACGAGATGTTCACATCTTCTCGGTCGTGAGCAAGATCTTATAAACATCCTAAGTTTTGGATGCTCACGAGAAGCTCTCTGGAAATGATATATCAACGGCTTTATCAAAAATCATTTTCCAAATTGAGCACAATTTTTTCAAGATGTTTTCAAAAGAAATATTTAAAATCTTTCAAAATTGTATGCTCAACTCACTCCCACTCCGTTTTTAGGAATGTAATCTTTTATTGAGGGGACGTATAATCTTCATTTGTTCTTTGGCGTGCTATGCCTATTTTCCCCATGCTCGGCATTTATCATGTGAATCAACGGACATTAATTGTTTTTTAATTCACTAATTAATCAAAAATTATCAATACATATGCAATTTTTGAGGGGGAGAATAGTGATTAAAATGTGACTAATACGGATGTGATCGTTTGAATATAAGTACGTTCCCTACCTCGCATGTGCTAAACGATTTCATAATATGGCGCACATGTGTAGGGGGAGCTTTTTGGTGATTATAAAAAACTCTCAATGTGTATCAAATGATTTCTAAAACATTGATTAATTTGCAAATGGCTTTATGGATTCATGGTACCATCTTAGACCGACCAACTGTTACTTCTTATGGTGTTATAAGGCGGTAAGAATAGGCGTTTGTTCTATGATCCAGCCAGAACCAGAGGGACCTACCCAAGGATACTCCCATAGATAGATTAGAAGTCCTTAGGTATGATATTGGTAAAAGGAGTAAAGTAAGAATGGGAATAATGCCGACTGAGACAGAGCTTACACTGGAACAAACCCAACAAGGTGCTTTGTGATGAAGTCTCGGTAAGCATTGAAGGGGTTGAAGAATGAAAAAGGAATGTAAGGATAAATGGTGAAAAGAAAGCATCCCTTCATACACTTAGGTAGAAACCGGGTTAATACATATGTTGTCTGAAACACTAAGGTGTTATCTGACATTGAAGACCGACATCATAGACCCAGTGATGAAAGACACAACCCTCCCCATCTACTCAAGGTCTCTTAAAAGATACTTGTTTCATTTCTCACAGAGATCAACATATATCTATCGACTTTCTCACTCCGAGATCGTAGATATTGAAAAGGTGGCAGACCGCTTCAGCCTCCGATCACCAAATAACAAAAGTGAACTTATAGAGTCTAGAGCCAACGAGATCAATTTATAAATCTTATTAAGACACAATCTTCCAAAGTACTTGAACCTTCACATATTGTGAAGTCAAGGAATATATTTAGAGTCCTACGCATTATCCTCATGATTATGCCAGAACATCAGAGTGATACTTTTGTGGTATTTACAGTGACGATGGAAATCCTTCTAGAGCCAACATCAAACAAGCTCTTGGTAGGTGACGTGGGAGATTCTATATGGATTGAACTCGTGACACTGGATATCAATCTTGGTCCAAAATGGAAGTTATCAAATATGTTTTATGAAAAACCTCTCGATGTGCTCAACAATTATTTTTCGAGCACATTGATTGTGTATATTTTCAAACAAAGGATTTCTAATGACAAATTGATTTTGATCCTTAAACTCCTACGTTGTGTCGCAAAAAAACTTTTTGAGCAACACTCGATTGATTTTCAAATCAAATTTCCATTCAATCAATGAGATAGTAACTCGTTGATTCACTCTTACCGTACTTTGTCTGCTTTGAGACGCTCCGGTTCGAGAACGGCTAGTGCAGCTGCGAAACCCTGTCAAGGAGATTCCTCGGAATTCTACCTGATCACAGGAAATATTTATACTGATTAACGGGGAACCGTGGTTATTACAACCATATTCGATGAAAGTGTACAAAGACTCCTTCATCTATATATGTTGTTTAAGCTAACCATTAATTGCAGGAACAATCAATGGCGTAGCCATATTCTCCAGCCGAAACGCAGTTATACTCTTATTCCCAACTGAAAGACACCTCGAAGACTTGAAAGGCTCCGATCATTTGCAATACATTTCCGCAAACTCTGATGTACAAGATCTTCCTTAAAGAAAGTCACGTATGCTGATCAATCGAAAGATATAAAGATGAGGGAGATTGTCAGCCTTCAAGCAATGCCTATGTAAGAAGTATGTTTATAATGCAGCCGTATACACCAATATGTATTCAGAATTATCGTCAGGCGAAAGTTCTCGATATCAAGTTTTTATGTTCAAAAGATATTAAGTCAACGATCCAGATCCATGATCACAAGCTCGCTAAAGGAACTGTAAAGAATTCCCAAGACAACAAGGTCCCAAGACGTGAAGTAATGCCGCATTTTATGACCACCCCTTAGGGGGAGATTGTTAGACCTAGAAATATCTATTGTAATATTGAAGTGATGGTCATTTAACATACCCGAACCTTGTAATAGATTAATTAGAGTGTACGAGAATTCTAGAACTTAATAGGGCCTAGTTACGGGCTTTAAAGCCGGTTAGGTATCAAGCCGGCCCAGGAAGCCCATTATAGAACACTGGGCCGGTCCATGGTGTTTGTAGAACTATATATACCCCTCTCCAAGTGTGGAGAGGGTGTTGGTCACTTTTCTTTCAAAGTAATCTAACCCTTTTGTTTTGTTTTTATTTCTCTCTCTATATCTACACGTCTCATTTTCTTTCTTTCTAGTGATTGTGTTGTGAAATTGATAAGGCTATCACAAATAGTTTGGGCTTATTTCTTTGCTTAATAGAATTGGGATCCAGTAACAGTTCCACACATTTTGTCAAATAAGCTTTACAACTTTCGGTTTTAATCAAGAGTTTTTAAATAGTTTTCAAAAAAATACAAAAAAATTAGTATAGTTTAATTAGAATTATAAAATTTAGTTTATTAATATTTGTCTTAACCTTGTTGTTTTGTGATGACGAATTCGGTTCAACTCATGAGGCGTGGAGCTTAAGGGTTTAATAAGCTATATTGAATTTGATTATTTACTTTAGCTTATTAAATCGGGAGGTTACTTTTCGTATCGACTCGACATTCGGTTCTATTTCCTTTCTCTTTTCAATGCATTAGTGCATATTATCTAGATTAATAATATGTCTTTATTTGCTTGTTTGTTAATTGTTATGATTAGTGAGTAGTTTATTAGTGTTTGTTAAGTGATATTGTGAATTGGGAATTAAGTGTGGATTTGAAAAAGGGTTTAGTTGATTAATAATTTTTCGAACTATTTAGATTTGTCATTTGGTTGTTTGAAGGGCAAAATCTGGAAAATAATCAAATAACACATCTAGTAATTAGTATCTTTTTAAGGGATTGGTTTCAATAAAAAACCAACGTTGTGAGAAAATCGTCTTTTCTAAGGATAATAATTCGTTAATAAACCTTAATTCACAATTAAAGAACTTTTCACGTCACTTAGCAAGCATATCCGTCTTATAAATCTTTTAGATCATTTAAGCATAATTCTCGTAGTTTAAATGATTAATATAATTCTAGTATTAATATTAGTAAAATTTTTAGTTTTAAAGAATTGTTTTCTAAAATTAGTTTTAATCAAAAACCAAAATTAAAAGATAATCAAGCATTTTACTTAAAAAACATAAACATGGTTTTCAATTCAATTCTCGTTGGGATTACGATACTCGAAAGATTAACTATTGTTTGTCCCAAAGCAATTTTTATATCTAACGGGAATATTATTACCGATACGTTAACGACGAATCAATGGTCTTGGGACCATGAACCGCTAATTGCTTGACTCACAAGGGCCAATCACTGGCATGACACCTGCTCAAACGTTAACAGCGATTCAGACTATGGCTGACCACTCCCAAAAGTGGCACGATGGGACATCCAGCAGAAATACAGAGAGTAGTAGTAATTCTGAAGGGATCACTGCTATTGTAAGCAAATTAGATAACATAGGCCGAGACATGAAAAGGCTTAAGGAAAACGTGCATGCTATTCAAGTTGGATGTCAAAACTGCAGAGTTGCTCATCTTGACAAAGACTGCCCTCTCAATGAGGAAGTAAAGAGCGTCGAAGAGGCTAAATATGGCGAGTTCGGACGACCTTCACCTTTAAGTAATGTAGCTAAATACCGTGTAGGCCCACCTGGATACTACACACGCATTGACAATCGACAGCCGTTTGGAAAAAAAAGGCCAAGCTTGGAGGAGCTTATGAACAAACACCTGGAGGAATCAACAAGAAGAAGAGTCGAGATGGAAGAATGGGTGAAGAAACTCCAGGAGAATTCCGAGATTAATACTCGAAACCAAAGCGCTTCTCTCAAAAATTTGAAGACCCAAATCGAGCAGCTAACAAAGGAGTTTCACACAAAAGCTGCCAATGAAATAAACAATTCATCATTTGACCACTGCAAAGCAGTGTACGCCGACAAAAAGACACACCACGATAACGGACAACATGAGGTATCCTTTGACAATTGCACACAAATTGTTCAAGAAAAAGTTGCGTCTTCAAAAGTCTTGCCATGTCAACTTCCACCAAAAGAGATGAACCCTGGAAATTTTACTCTTCCATGCACTATTGGAAGTTTAAATTTTTATGCTATGGCAGATTTAGGCGCCAGTGTTAATGTCATACCCAAGTCCATGTTCGAACACCTAAAACTGGCTCAACTAAAGAAGACTGACATGCTAGTTGAAATGGCAGATATGACAAAAAGATCTCCTATCGGAATAGTTGAGAACGTCCTTGTCAAGATCGACAAGTTTTTATTCCCATCAGACTTTGTGGTTATGGATATGTTAAACACACGTAATGAAACTATGATTCTTGGGAGACCATTTCTAGCGACCATTCATGCCAAAATAGATGTCTTTAATAAAGAAATCTCCTTAGGAATTGGAGGTGACAAAGTTACCTTCGATATGAACAAAAAGATTCATAATTTCACAACCCCCATAGGAGAAATTTATATGATAAACTCAACCTCTAATAATGAGTATACCTTTCATACTTCATCAGATGCATCATCTAGGGTTGAGAAAACCAATGATTTGCATAATGAGAATAATTATTGTAATCAGGAGCAAGGACGAAGTTGCAAGAAGCCGAGAAAACTTAAATTTGATATAAACCTCCCTAACATACACTTCTGTAAACCAGTTAAACAAATTCTGAACGGAAAACTCAAAGTTTGGCCGACATGTGACCCAAACACAAGAGAGTGTAATGGAAGTCCTTAAATTTATGGAATCGATGAAGAAGGAGTTATAAAAAAAATGGTACTGTTACCATGATGATGATGTAAAAAGAATAAATGGGGCAAGATTCAGGGATATGATCCGAAAGGAAGTAGACAGTAGAAGGAAGATCCACAGAAAGACGTAGAGCGTCTTGAGTCTAACTTAAAGACTCAGTAATAAACAAAAGTGCTTGTCGGGAGACAACCCGTCTTTTATTTTCTGCATTTTAGTTGGTTTTTGTTGGTTTCTCTCATATTTGTAGGTTCTCACTATAAGGAAGTGGAATTCGAGGTCTCCTCGACTCGTTTTCATGTGGTAGCAAGGTTCTGTCTAGGCGTAACCACATTGGTTACGCCGTAACATATATTATTACGGCGTAATGTCCTAAATTAGTTACGCTGTAACCTTCTTATTAATTTCCAAAATTTTAAAAACCACATGTTTACGACGTAACACCCCCAAGGGATTACGCCGTAAAACCTTTTCTGAAAACTAAAATTAGTTTGAAACCTTTTCAAAAACCGTGTATAAGTAAATGAACTTTGTGGGTATGTTCTCTAGAAACTCTCACGAGACTTCACTCGTCTACTTGGGCTACCAAGTGGTTTAAAAAGCTTGTTGCATATGCTAAATGTAACCGTGATTCCTACGAAAGTGAGTTAGATTTTAGTGTATATTTATCTATAAATATTTAATGCTTGTTGTTGTTTAGTGATTTCAGGGGAAATAAGGTTGTTCTATAGACACTTTGCAAGAATTCATCTCTTGCAGTCATCATTAAAAGAGGAGAGCAATGCTCAGGGGAGTCTTTTGCTTTAATTCTACTCTTAATTTATAATTTCATTTCCTTAAATGTACAATAGGGATATTATACAAACCAAGTGGGGGGATGGGAGTAGAATTACGACTTGACCTATATTTGCCTTTGATTTTCTAGTTTTCTTTGAAAAATGGTACAAATTTTAAATTTTTGACATGTTTTTCTTACTGAAATAGAATTAATTTTTACCAAGCACACTATTATCCCATAATTAAATTGGTGAGGTTAAGCCTAATTATCCGTTTCCATTTATTATATAAAAATCCACCAAATATATGAGAGTGTCTGTAGTATTGTAGACTTTAGAACTTGGCCTGTACATATTGTCAAGACCTAATTGGTTAGTTGGAATAGACGGTTCAAAAAGGCAACATCTTAGGAAATCACCCAAAAAGCCTATATGTGTGTGTATATTGACTTGTCACACTGACTTGTCGACCTCCCCGTGTAAAACCTTTGTTGCACTCAATGTTAGTGCAAAATACCCCTATATCACCTTGTTAAGTCAATCTCTGTTTAAAAACTATATGTTTCGTTACACCATTTTGCCTTAGCCTACCCTGTAGTCTTTATTTTCTTTGTGTTGAAATCTCTGGCTACTTAAGTCCATGGTTCGGGAGAATGTGTACGAGAATTTTATGCATTCCTGGAAGACCTATCATTAATGATATATAAAGACCCCCCATGTATCATCACTTTCGATATTGTTTATCTCAAGCGAGGGGATGTGCGTATTATATCAAATGTTGCAGGGGAAATAATAAAAAGATATAAACTCTTGTAGCATTTGCATGTTTAAAAAGAAAAGATGGTGCAACTATAAGCCATCTATGTGCTAAAAATGTAAAGATGGTGCAACTATAAGCCATCTTAATGATTAAGAAGAATGGAGCTAGTATCCCATTATTGAAGATCAGATTTTCGGACTTAGACTCTTGGACTTATGGATAAACAATAGCTAGTTATGACAACCTTAGATTACTTTAGACTATTTGTTTCGTGTTTTTATTTAACAACAATTATTGTGTATCCTGTGTCTTATCCTACCCTATATCGTTCTACATCCCGACCATTGGTTTTGCTCGAATGAGGATTTGATTGCAATCATGTATGTCTATTCCATCGTTATGGATGTGTATATGTGATTTTGTCGCCCTTGTTGGTGTAACACTTTTGGAAAAGGACTGCATGATGATTCACCTTTAAACATGTTTGTCACCCATGTTGCCTTTGAGACTGTCTAGACCCTAATTCTAGTTGGTGGAGACTTGTGTACTTTTCAAGCTTATGATATAATACATGCTATGACTGTGCAATTGAGTGATCACCCAAAAATGAAACACTTAGATTAGTAATGAGAGTTGAGTGTTTTCGATCCCCTTTTCGTGAGGTGTTCGGCTCTGGTATTTTCTAGCATAAGTAACTTATAAATTCATTTCTCCGAGTTAAATTGGGAAAATCTTTTTATAAATTATTCTAAACAGTTCTACTTGAGGGCAAGTAAAAGTCAAGTGGGGGGATATTTGATAACATCAAATAGTTAATACATTTTAATATCAAATTCCCTATGAAATGCTTATAAATATGTTGTAAATGTCTGAAAATGTTACTTAATTGCTTATATTTAGTTTTCAGGGACCAAGTGAACATTTTAGCAAAATACGAGGGATTTGGACATAAATGCACTAAAGTGAAGAGTTCAAGGCAGTTTACGGTGTAACACCCCCGATGGATTACACCATAACATATTCTAATGAAGAAATGAGTCATCACACCTTTTACGGCGTAAAGCATCTCCTACTTTATGCCGTAACATTTAAAATTCACAGAAGATGATTTATCCGAGTCAGCATTACGGCGTAACATAGGCGACAAGGTTACGCCGTAACATCATTTTAGCCTAGAAGATTGGAAGCCTACATAGCAAGGTTACGGCGTAACATCTCATAAAGGTTACGCCGTAAAAGTTTCGATTTATATAAATAGAGCCCTCATCCAGCTCATTCAGCATCACTCACTTTCACAACTCACAACACAGTTCCAAGGGGTGAACCAAACCCCCAACGTCCAAAGCATTTCATCAGAAGTCCAAGGGAGAAGTCACTTTACACATTTCTTGTATTTAATCGTTCATAACATTCACTGTAAGAGCAATGATGATTCAATCCATGTCTATGTTCATTAATTCTTGCATTTCTGTTACCATGAGCGGCTAAGCACTCTAAGTGCTGGCCTAACCATGTATTTACTATTGTTATGATTTATGTTTCATGATCAATTATGGTTTTGTTAGATATTCTTGTAGCCTTTCATTGATCCCTGTGTTTTGGTAGTATAAAGGGTGGCGTAGATTTTGTTAATCCTGATATTAGACTTGCAATGTTGAACCTGGGATTAGCGGGGTACTAAGGTAGCTTGACACCTATCCCTAGTGTAGGAATTGACAAAATTACCGCCTTTGCCATATTAAATACTTAAAAAGCACATGAACTCTTTTATAGGGGGTTAATAATCGGTTTAAATTATAGATTGGTCTTAAGGGTAGTTGGGAATTAACCACTACAAACTTAGATGCCCTGCTCGTGTGATCGTAGGGGAATGTGGGATCAAAGAGTAAGTATATGACAGACCTTAAATGCCAATTCGGGTCTGTCGATATTAGAACCACTAATGGAACTTATAATTGAACATTGCACAGGAAAATGTAATCATAGCATTAGTAACAAAATGGTTAGGCTAACACACTTTTATCCCTGAATACTTCTATCAATTTACTTTATAGCATTTACTTTCCAGTAGTTATTAAAATCAACTTAAAAACCATTGTCAAATGTGACATAATCAAATTAAAACTAGTAAACCTTAGATCTTGGGACGACCTCGGATTTACCAAACTACTGCACTATGTACGACTGAGTTCTCTGCCCGTTAGTGTATGTATTGGTAGACGAGTTTTATAAATTTAAAACTTGGCAATTAGTTATTTAAAACAATTTTACACATCACTTGAACCTTTCTAACTCTTCTTTGCAATAGGTAGCATGGAACGATGTGCCAATATCCATAATACGATCCTCAACCGTATTCCCAACGCAACAAACCAATGCGTCATCAGCGTCTCTAGCCATGTTAACCTCCTTATCCCTGGAGGCTACAAACTTTAAACATTGATTATGAAAGTGGCCTTTCTGGTTGCAATTCCAACACGTGATATTCTGCCTATACTTTATCTCTTCTATCTTCCATAATTTTGACTTGTTTCTATTCTGCTTCCTGCCCTCTGTAGTACCCTCTGCCCCTATATCTGTCCTCTGCACTTAACAAATAATTCGTATATTCTCTAGATGTCTTCCGACGAATATCTTTAACAAAGAATCAAATCTTAAATCCCTTTGAACGTTGGTTTAGTAGTTCTACACGAACCACTAACTGCTGTAACAGTGCTTGACTAACTCTAGGGCTACGAAGATAATGATAACAAAGCCTTCATACCTATAGGTTTGGCTTTTTCTAAAGGCTCCTAAAGCTTCTTCTGATATAGAGAGTCTTCAATCTACATCTTATAGAAATCAAAATCATAACCATCATGTTGTTGATCTTTAACTTACCGTCTTCTGCCTTTGTTTATCTTAGGCTGGCTCTGATACCACTTTGTTAGGGTATATGTCACATGCACACACCTCTGAACAGACCTTTGTACGGTATATAGCTCGTGCACACACCGCTCGAACAAACAAAAAATACAAATAAGGCTTACGGAAGATAAATGCAGAATATAATCGACACAAGATATAACGTGGTATCCACGACTATGATAGTTGTGGCAGTCCACGGGATCAAACTAGAGAGATATTATTAAGCTTTGAGCTAAACTGCTCAGGCTCGTGCCAAACTGCACGATCGTGCCAATTGCACGACCCATGCTAAACTGCACGACCCGTGCTAAACTGCACGACCCATGCTAAACTGCACGGGGTACAAACACACACACCCAGATCCAAGTTTACAATGACAATGAGAGGGGTATTTATAAGTGTGAAACCCATCTTCAGTTTACTTATTCTACAGATGTGGGATTGGGTTTGCACCCAACAACATGTTGGAGTGATAAGCTCGAGCTACTATGGGTGCATTTGGTTGAGGTATATGGGAATGGAGGTATGAATGTCAAAGTCATACATGATGTTTATTATGATGTAATGATTGAATGAAACCCATAGAATCTACCAAATATGATAGGAGGGTATGTTGGTGACTATGAATCTATGATACTTTCTATTATTTTATTTCTAATATAAAATAATTATTTAACTTAATTTTTCCCTCTCATACTCACAAACTACAAATTTAATTCATAATTAGGTCAACCATTATAGAATCTTTCTTTTTTAAAAATTTATTATTACTTAAATAAACCTACTCATCTTTGATACCCATGTATTAAAAAACAAAGCAAACACAATTAATGAAATTATCATACCGAATCCTATTCATTTTTTATATCAAAGTCATACCTATAGTGATTCCATGTAGTAAACCAAACGCACCCTAAGAATTCTTGATGTAAGCTGAGGATGACGTTGAAGCCTTTTCTTGTGATGATACCTCGACTATGAACTTTATTCTTGCATTATTGACGAACAATAAAATCATAACTGACTGAGTTAAACTTTTCAATCAAAGTTCGAAACAAGCCAAGCTTCAACTAGAGCTTTTCAAAATCAAAGGCAGTCTTTGAACAAAAGCTTTTAGGATTTTACAATCAAAGTTCGAAACAAGCCAAGCTTCAACTAGAGCTTTTCAAAGTCAAAGGCAGTCTTTGAAGAGAAGCTTTTAGGATTTTACATTGTTATATACCTCATTCGAGGCAGTAAACGTTGTCGTTTTACGACGTAAAAAGATTTTGGCCCATCAGGACAAAAAAAAACTTCAACAACGAGTTTTTTTTGCCCAGGCCTAAAACCATTAAATAAATAAATATATTTACACAACGTACCATCAAACTATGTGACAAGTTATGAAAACAACTTTAAACTTTTAGCTATTTGTGGCATTTTTATATAACAAACTTTATTTAAAAAATATATAACGTATATACCGATTCATTCAGAAAAAAATACCGGTGAAAAGATCTTTTGAGGCAGTAAACGTCGTCTTTTTGCTATTTACGACTATTTTATACAACAAACTTTCTTTGTCAAATCTCTAACAAATATA